>CM028358.1:35053773-35241626 GCA_016618105.1 Dendrobium huoshanense
TCCCAACGAGTGATGAAAAAAAGGAGGAATAACCATGAAAGTAGCACGGAGGACATTGAGATAAGCCATACATTCTCATGAAGACTAAGGTTTTATTTGGGATAACTTTAGATCACTATTTTTTATTTGTTTTTAAAAAATTTTGTACTAAAAAATAGCTTTACAAAATAGTAAGAAAATCGTTCTAAATGAAGTCTAAGACTTTATCTGGGACAGCTTTCTTATTGCTTTCTAAGGCTATTTCAAGTGAAAAAATTTCTTAAAATTTAAATACTAAAAAGTTGCTTTAGAAAGTAGCAAGAAAGCTATTTCAAAACGAAGCGAAAGGTGGAAACAAAAATGAAAAGGCTATTATTAAGCCAAAGGCTAATGAACATTCAACTAATGGCTAACAAATCATGGCTATTTATAATTATAATGAAAAGGAAAAAAACAAACTTGCGTCTATAAATCATATTAGAATGATTCAACCTGATTAATTCTTTACAAAAGGGTAGGGTGATTGACCATTCTCATTGCGTTTATATTTTGATTTTAAGACATTTAGAAACATTACTAAAATTTGTATCGTAACTTTGTATTATTGCTCAAGGTCCAATTCGGGTTGAACGGGTGAACCAAATAACACAAAAATATAAAATTATTTAATATGACTTAAAAAATGATATAATACTATAATGAAATAATTATATTTTATATAATACAATGCATAGTATTCTATATGAGGAACTCACCATTAAACATTTTGAATATATTTTCTAATCAAAACTTTGACATATGAGATTTTGATTATTTATAAAATATTCAACGTCTACTAACAACAATATTCAACTTAAAGTTCAATAAATTTAACTTGGAGAGAGTTCAACTTGTTAAAACTCTTATTGCTAAAACAATAAGATAGCATATTGTACCTTCTATCACTTCAATGTCTCAAAGGAACAAAGGAGCTCTAGTCAATTATAGGAGAATCTTACTTTTCATCTACCTGATGTGTTCATATCAATCATCTTTATAGATATTAAGGAATTATTATTAACCATAAAGAATGAGTTATCCTTGCCTTCACCTTATCTGTTCAAAGGCCTTAATTGTCCTATAAATATAATACTTTCTGAACACTTACTCATGAAAGTTAAGAGTTCAAAAAAATACTTAAAATTAACTCTAGAGAGAAGATAGATAATAGAAATTAAAGGGGGAGGAAATCATTTTTTATCTTTCTTGGCTTGAGAAGGAGGGATTACTATAAAAAGAGAGGAAGTAGAGCAAGAGAGAAGAAGCTCAGCGAAGATTTGGGTAAGCGACCATGATAAAGGGCGATGGGTCGCTGAGCAAGACATCGATCGAAAAGCGGCCAACTTCATCTACAAGGAACATCAGAGGCTGAAGCAGCAATCTGAAAGGCATTTTGTCATGGCTTAACAATGTGCTACATCTTTCTTCACCAATGTTTCAGATGTTTTCTTCTCTTATTTTCCTTAGCTGTTTCAGCCCCTCCACAACTTTAATCTGACTGAAACAAGAAATAAGAGAAATAAATATACTTGAAGGTGTGACTTAAGAGTGTAATATTGGTTGTATGCATTGGTGAAACGTTTGAAGAAATAATTTGAGAGAAAGCAAGTTTATATTTAATAAATAATATTTAATGTTACAAGGATAATGCATAGGATTTTTATTATATTATATTTTATCTTCTTACTCAATGATGCTCCCTATGTAGGACATGTGTTCCTCTTATATGCATGAATCTCGATCTCAAATAAATAATCTGGACGTTAATGAGAAAATTTTAGGTGCATATGGCACTTTGTGATGGAGATACAACTTATCAAACATCATAAAAAAATTCATATAATAAAATACAATTCATAAAATAATCTTTGATTACTATTTCATATAATGTGTATGCACATCATTACAAAAATCCTATTGTCAGCATAACCCATTGCCACCATTAACATTGATGCACATTATTGCCTATAAGACCAATGCACCTACTTACACAAATATTGATGCATGCAGACTTCGTTACCCATTATTGCCAATAAAATCAATGCATGCCATCATATTAATGAAGGCTGATGCACGACATCGATAATAGCATCAACGCCCCCAATTTTATAATTTTTACCACTGATAATATTAATTCATGCCATCGCCAATAAGGCTGTGAATGTCATTTATGTCAACTTTGACTCTCAATATTAATACCATGATATATACTATAGTTCTTAGTCTTTGGTCTGCTATCCTAAAGAGAACAATCAAACAAATCATAAATGGCACTTAAGGACATTTTAACGCCTCAAGGCTTCAAAAATCCATTATAAAACTCATAATTTACAATTAATATACACTATTTATAACAATGCAATTCCTGATCAAAGTAAGGGCTTTATTTATAACCTAAGATGTAATTAATTTTCTTACTAGGATAGTCTTAGCACATTATATCAATGCCTTTCCCACCTTACTATAGAAATTATACCTAAGGACTTAGCATTGGCTTCCCTAGAAAGCCCATGAACTTCTTAGGACACCTTCTAATGATCCTAGGAACGTAATAGACCCATTAAACCTTAAATTTACCTAAAAATTATAAAAAACACCCTCAAACCCAAAGTTTTTTCCTAGGTAACCAATAACTTTAGAACCTAGTTTAGAAACCTTAGACTTATTCTAGGACCCATCTCATTGGTCCTTTAACTAAGGACAATGGTGGTTTGACAATAAAAGTATAAAAAAAAATTTAAAGTAATAATTTGGCTTGGAATTGAGTTCAAACACTTCTAACCCATCTTAGGAATTATTCACTCGAACTTGACCCATGGTCAAACCATTTTGACCAAGGTCAACCCAAGTTTGGCAAAAACCCTAAACCAAATCCAAAGATCTAAGTCAACCTATTTGCTATTGGGATTATTTTAAATAATTATAATCTATATTTAGGATCCTTTGGGCCCATTTTCACCCTTGGTCACTTTTTTTTTTGAATATGATTTTTTGTACAAAAAAATTGCTTTAGAAAGCAGTAAGTAAGTTATCTTAAACGAAGCCTCAGAAGCTGAGAAAGATAGATGATGAAATAGATAATCATGAATAGTACCCATATATCAGAACTCCTTCAACTGAAAAGATAGCTTAAAAATTTGAACTTATCTGAAATTTTGTTGATTAATAAAATCCTCAACTAACATCATTGTTCTTTCAACTGATTTAAGTCTACTTCCATAAACATCATTAAAACATTATCTTCTTAAAGGAAAAATAATACATGTGAATTATAGGATGGAACGCACAAGGAGGATAGAACAGGCTTTTTTCTCATCTTCTCTGAGGAATCACCAAAGAAAACAAGTCTAGCTTGTCAAACATAAAGAAAGATAAAATTAAAATAAAGAAAAAAAAAAAAAGCCTATATCCCACATTGAACATATTCTAAATTTATTAGTTACCTAAAAATAGTACTCCTATATAGCTACAGAATAAGTTCCAATAACAATCTTCTTAACAACACGATAATATTTATCTAAAATGGAAAATCAAATTTCATTTATATCTATGGAGGTTTAGTTTGAGACAACTAATTAATTTTTAAAGCAATTTTTTAGTACAAAAATTTATAGTTTGAGAAAATTTTATTCTAATTAAATATTTTATGCTAAAAAAATATTTTATGTCAAAGTTTGGGCATTATGTTCTGATTAGTCAAGATTAGACCTCATCATGGCACATAAATAACTAAATTAATAAAGAATTTTACATGTAGTCAGGGGCATATCCAATGGCTATGATTTGCCACACTGTGCTATCCAATTGTGTGATTCTTTTTGCATTTTTAATTATTTTTTATTTTAAGATTTAGGATAATAGACAATATCCTTAGGTTTATTTCTATTAATTAGATTGCCATATTAATAGGAGTTCATATGTAATAATAATATAATATTATATATAATATAATATATATATATATATATATATATATATATATATATATATATATATATATATAATTATATATATATATATATATAATATATATATATATATATATATAATATATATATATATATATATATACAGGAAAATTGTCTATTACCGGTGCCTTTCCGGCGAATTTCGACGGATATCAATGAGATATTTCCAACAAATTTTTGTGCAGATTTTCCGACGGATTTTCTAGCGTATTCCGACGGATTGTTACCGGCGGACTTTCCATCGAATTTTAAAAATTTCTGCAAAAAGATATATTTTCATAATTTAAATAATTAATAATTTTATAAATCAATTTAATTAATTAAAAATTTAATAACTTATTTTGATTAAATTTACTTAATAGCTTATTTAATCAATTATTAATTAAATAACTTATCTTAATTATAATAAATTTAATATTTTATTTTAATGTATTCTTAATTAAATAATTAAAAAAGTTATTAAATTAATAATTAATTAAATATTGATTTAATAATTTATTTTTATTAAATATTAATGTCATAGCTTATTTATTAATTTTAATACATCTAATGTTATTTAAATATAAAATATATAACATAAAAACACATTTTGCTCTACAGTAAAGTGGAAGACTTTGTGAAATCCTTTGAAGTGGTAGCGGGTTCGAATCCAGGCGGGGACATGTGCAGGCTGGATCGGGCTGGCGCAGGCGTGTTGGCGAGCTCAGGTTCGGGCTGACAACGGCTCACACGGGCGAGGTGGTAGGGTTTGAGTTTACGCGGCCAGGCCAGCAGAGTAGGCTGGTAGGCACATTAACGGGCCCGAGTTCGGGCTGACAGCGGCTCATGCGGGTGGGGCGGTAAGGTTGGAGTTCAATCGGCCAGGCTGGTGCAGCTCACCACAAGCGGGCCTGCCGGGCATGCGCTCAAGTTAATAAAATCAAGAAATAGTTCAATTATATTTTAATATTTGTATATATTTCTCAAAAAATAAACATTGTTTAATATAAAATATTAATAATTTATGTTGTATGCTTAGATATAATTTACTTCTATAGGTTATATATCAAATTCATATTATAAAATTGTATCTATAAATTCTTAATGTTAAATAATTTATCATTAATAAATAGATAATATATAGCATATAAATAAAATAATTAAATAATTTTTATTAACTAATAAATAAATAATAATATATTACAATGAATTAATTAATAAATCTATTATATATATATATATATATATATATATATATATATATATATTATATATATATATATATATATATATATATATATATATATAGATATATATATATATATATATATATATATATATATATATATATATGAGCTTGATAACCTCAATTCATCTATTTAGTCGCACATCATTTAGAAACTCTCTTACTAATATTTATATATTTTAAATTTAAAATAAATTGTTATTTCAAATATTATTTAATATTTTATTCTTAATGTATTAAATTATATAATTAATGAATGAATAATTTAGTAATTGAAACGGTTGGTTCAAAGGAATCTGGATTGATTCACCGGCGATTCTCATCGGTATTTCATGTAGAAACAATTTTCATTATTGAACCGGTCGGTTTCAACTTCTGGTCAGTTTTAACTTCTACCCGGTTCAGTACTCCAATATATGTCTAGTTTAAAATACTCCAAGATAGCCATCATGTTATCAATGAACTTCAAATGGATGCAAAACACATAAGATGACAACTAGAAAGCAATAGTTTTAGAAATGAAGATAATAAAGCAAGGTAGTATTAATTAGAACCATTATAACTAGTATTTTTAATTTGTCATAAAAACCAAACCTCCAACGAGTTAATGAAATAAGGAGGAATAACCATGAAAGTAGTACGTACGACATTGAGATAAGCCATACAATCTCATGAAGATTAAGATTTTATTTGGGACAACTTTAGATCACCATTTTTTCTCTGTTTCAAAAAAAATTTTGTACTAAAGAACAACATTACAAAATAGTAAGAAAATCGTCCTAAATGAAGTCTAAGACTTTATTTAGGACAGCTTTCTTATTGCTTTCTAAGGCTATTTTCTAGTGCGAAAATTTCTTAAAATTTAAATACTAAAAAGTTGATTTAGAAAGTAGCAAGAAAGCTATTTCAAACGAAGCGAAACATGGAAACAAAAATGAAAAGGCTATTATTAAGCGAAAGGCTAATGAACATTCAACTAATGGCTAACAAATCATGGCTATTTATAATTATAATGAAAAGGAAAAAAAAAAAAAAAACTTGCGACTATAAATCATATTAGAATGATTCAACCTGATTAATTCTTTACAAAAGGGTAGGATGATTGACCATTCTCATTGCGTTTATATTTTGATTTTAAGACATTTAGAAACATTACTAAAATTTGTATCGTAACTTTGTATTATTGCTCAAGGTCCAATTCGGGTTGAACGGGTTGAACCAAATAACACAATAAATATTAAAATTATTTTAATATGACTTAAAAAATGATATAATAATAATAATGAAATAATTATATTTTTATTAATGCAATGCATAGTATTCAATATGAGGATAATTCACCATTAAACATTTTGAATATATTTTCTAATCAAAACTTTGACATATGATATTTTGATTATTTATAAAATATTCAACGTCAACTAACAACAATATTCAACTTAAAGTTCAATAAATTTAAATTGGAGAGAGTTCAAACTTGTTAGAACTCTTTTATTGCTAAGCAATAAGAGAGCATATTGTACCTTCCTATCACTTCAATGTCTCAAAGGAACAAAGGAGCTCTAGTCAATTTATAGGAGAATCTTACTTTTCATCTACCATGATGTGTTTATATCAATCATCTTTATAGATATTTAAGGAATTATTATTAACCATAAAGAATGAGTTATCCTTGCCTTCACCTAATCTGTTCAAAGGCCTTAATTTGTTCCTATAAATATAAGACTTTCTGAACACTTACTCATGAAAGTTAAGAGTTCAAGAAATACTTAAAATTAACTCTAAGAGAGAAGATAGATAATAGAAATGAAAGGGGGGAGGAAATCATTTTTATCTTTCTTTGGCTTGAGAAGGAGAGATTACTATCAAAGAGAGGAAGTAGAGCAAGAGAGAAGAAGCTCAACGAAGATTTGGGTAAGCGACCATGATAAAGGGCGATGGGTCGCTGAGCAAGACATCGATCGAAAAGCGGCCAACTTCATCTACAAGGAACATCAGAGGCTGAAGCAGCAATCTGAAAGGCATTTTGTCATGGCTTAACAATGTGCTACAGCTTTCTTCACCAATGTTTCAGATGTTTTCTTCTCTTATTTTCCTTAGCAATTTCAGCACCACCACAACTCTAATCTGACTGAAGCAAGAAATAAGAGAAATAAATATACTTGGAGGTGTGACTTAAGAGTGTAATATTGGATTGTATGCATTGGTGAAACGTTGAAGAAATAATTTGAGAGAAAGCAAGTTTATATTTAATAAATAATATTTAATGTTATAAGGATAATGCATAGGATTTATATTATATTATATTTTATTTTCTTACTAAATGACGCTCCCTATTTAGGACATGTGTTCCTCTTATATGCATGAATCTCGATCTCAAATAAATAATTTGGCCGTTAATGAGAAAATTTTAGGTGTATATGGCCCTTTGTGATGGAGATACAACTTATCAAACATCATAAAAAAATTCATATAATAAAATACAATTCATAATATAATCTTTGATTACTATTTCATATAAGGTGTATTCACATCATTAATAAAAATCTTATTGTCGGCTTAACCCATTATCACCACTAATATTGATGCACATTATTGTCTATAAGACCAATGCACCTTACACAAATGTTGATGCATGCAGACTTCGTTACCCATTATAGCCAATAAAATCAATGCATGCCATCATATAGAAGGCCGATGCACAACATCGATAATAGCATCAATGCCCCCAATTTTATCATTTTTACCACTGTTAATGTTAATTCACGCCATCACTAATAAGGAAGATGTATGTCATTTACGTCAACTTTGACTCTCAATATTAATACCATGATATATACTATAGTTCTTAGTCTCTGGTCTCCTATCCTAAAAAGAGAACAATCAAACAAACCATAAATGACCACTTAAGGACAATTTTAACACCTCAAGGCTTCAAAAATCCATTATAAAACTCATAATTTACAATTAATATTCACTATTTTATATCAAAGCATTTCCTGATCAAAGTAAAGAATTTATTTATAACCTAATATGTAATTAATTTTCTCTACTAGGATAGTCTTAGCACATTATATCAATGCTTTTCCCACCTTACAATAGAAATTATACCTAAGGACCAGACTTAGCATTGGCTTCCCTAGAAAGCCCATGAACTTCTTAGGACACCTTCTAGTGATCCTAGGAACATAATAGACCCACCAAATCAAATATACGTTAAACCTTAAATTTACCTAAAAATTATAAATAACACCCTCAAACCCAAAGTTTTTCCCTAGGTAACCAATAACTTTAGAACCTAGTTTGGAAACCTTAGACCTATTCTAGGACCCATATCATTGGTCCTTTAACTAAGGACAATGGTGGTTTGAAAATAAAAGTATAAAAAAAATTTAAGTAATAATTTGGCTTGGAATTGAGTTCAAACACTTCTAACCCATCTTAGGAATTATTCACTCAAACTTGACCCATAATCAAACCATTTTGACCAAGGTCAACCCAAGTTTGGCAAAACCCTAAACCAAATCCTCAAAAGAGAACAATCTTTGGTCTCCTATCCTCAAAAGAGAACAATCAAACAAACCATAAATGACCACTTAAGGACAATTTGAATGCCTTAAGGCTCAAAAAATCCATCATAAACCTAATCATCTACAATTTATATGTACTATATTATATCAATGCATTTACTCATCAAAGTAGGGGCATTATTTATAACATAAGATGTAATTAATTTTATCTCCTAGGATAGTCTCAGCACATTATATCAATGCCTTTCCCACCTTAGTGTAGAAATTAAACTTAAGGACTTAGCATTGGCTTCCCTAGAAAGCTCATGAACTTCTTAGGACACCTTCTAGTGATCCTATCTAATGCTACCATATAATCTAAGGATCATATTTTACTTTATTTTTCATATTCTGCCTCTTCATTTCAAAGTCCTAATCTAATAAGCGATATTGTGTATATAAACTTTCCCTTAGAATAACTTTATAATCTTTGTAATCTAAGGAATTTATTTTTCTTCTAAGAAAATAATAAATTTGAGTTTTATAATATCTATTCTTTTAAGTGGTGAGTGCTCCTCTAGTCAAAGCCAAGCTATTTCTATAAGAAAAATAGAAAACTAATTAGTTCAGCTAATTAATTCACTAAGCACTATACCTTGGGGAAACTTTTCTAGAAATACTGAGGTTAACCCCAAGGACAAAGGTAAAGAGTAGTGTAAAGCCATTAAGTTGAGAAGTGTAAGGAGTCAAAGGGGAGTAGTTAGGGTGAATACAAACCTAATGAAGAAGAAAAGAGTGAGGAAACACTAGTAGAATCCACCTAACTTGTAGAACAACCCAAGCTAGATAAGGATTTAGATAAACCTATTGGGAAGGTCATAGAAAGATCACCACCACCATTTTACTATAGAAATTTTGAGAAAAATTAGATAGATAATTCTATAGAATTTTAAAAGTGTTTAGAAAACCAACTATCAATATTCTCTTTGTAGAAGCCTTACAACAAATGCCTAGTTTATTCCAAGTTTATGATGGACATCCTACATAACTAGCTTGCACAAAACATTCCAGTTGATGTAATGAAGACTAAAGATGCCTCCCTGCTTATTCCATATAATGCTCCTACACAATTAATCAATTTCATCCAAAACACCTTTAGGAACAAGGGAAGCGTATAATGAAAAATGGGAAAAGAGACTATTACAGTTTTAATGAGAGTAAATTTCCCAGCTAAGGATATGATTTTACTTCCCCAAACATTCATCTTTGTCATAGATTTAAACTAAAAACCAGCTATCACTAACCTCCGCAAAACAATTTTGACACCAAGATTATTAAACTCCTCAACAAATTTATACCCCATAATTTGGGTAATGGATTTTTTTCCCTTCTCTTCCCATATTTACAAAAAAGAATAGCATATTTCTTGAAATTAGTCCTTTGCCTGACCAAAAATAAAAGTCCAGCAAAATACCCTTAATCTCTTTCACAACCTTATTATTGGCTTAAAGAAATAATATCATTTGCATAAAGCATATGAGATATCCTTGGACCATTTGGTTGAATTTGAACACCAATTGAATCACATTTTTGAATAAGAGCATTGGATAATAATTGCAAGCTTAGAATAAATAGAAAATATGATAAAGGGCAACCTTGTTGAAATCCACTCATTGTATTGATACAACTGGAAAAACTAAGGTTAATCAAAGTTGAAAACCTGGCATCTTCAACCCATTCCATAATCAATCTGGAGAACTGAAGAGGAAACCCAAAATACCCCAAAACTTTCTTCAATGTGTCCTAACTCATAGAGTCATACGCCTACTCCATATCAATTTTAAAAGAAACTAAACCTTTTGAATACCTAAATTTATAAAATACTTCTTGAGCTACCAGCACATGCTTTGACAGAGATTGACCATACAAAAATGATGCTTGCTTTTAAAGATGAGTATTGGGATAAGGATTTTCAATCTATTCAAAGGAATTTTTGCCACCACATTATACATAGTCTTGCAAAGAATAATAGGCCTATAGTTAGAAGGAACCATATGATTGCTTACCATTGGGATAAGAACAATCAAAGTATCTTTCAACTCATCATTCATTTTCACAGAGTAAAAAACCTAATTAATTTCAATCCAGAAATAACCTTTAATGATATCCAATATGTTTTAATAAAGGAATAAGAAATATCTTCATTACCTGGAGCTGTGAAACCTCCAACTTGCTTGAGGACCTCTTCAACTTCTTTCAAAAATAACTCTCCATTCAATAAACTTCTATCACTATCATCAAGTGAGCACAATGATGAAGGCTAACCTTCAAGGATACAATCCCTCAACTATTGATTTCGTATAGGTTGGTAAACTTAAGCTATTGTCTCAAGGCTAACTAAGAGGCGGGTGAATTGTTAATTTAAAAATTATCTTAGATTTTTATTAGAAAACCATTTTAATAACTTTCCAACTTTGATTATCTTTTGAATTGAGCCTTTTTAACCACAATAAAAATTGAAGAAAATGAAAATGTAAAAAATAAAATAACACAAAGATTTATAGTGGTACGGTCAAACATGACTTATATCCACTCCCTGAAGACTCCCTCATACCAAAAGTGACTCTCCTTTAATACTCACAGTAAGGCAAAGAAGCCTTTATAATTCCTCTCTTCCACCAATCCTCGATGTAGTAGAGAATTGTTGTCCTTTCACACTCTCCAAGTGTCGGTAGAGAACCGTCATCCTTTTATATTCTCTAAGTATCGATGGAGAACTGTCATCCTTTCACACCCTCCAAGTGTTGGTAGAGAACTGTCATCCTTTTACACTTTCTATGTATCGGTAGAGAACCGTCATCCTTTCACACTCTCCAAGTGTCGATAGAGAACCGTCATCTGTTCACACTATCCAAGTGTCGATAGAGAACCGTCGTCTACTTTAAATATCTTCTCTCGAGCAACTAGAAAGAAGAAAAAGAAGAGTTGTAATAAAAAACATAAAGAGATCCTTACCCTTGAGTAACCTTTTGAACCATTCACACTTCTCTTATAAGAAATCTCTCTCAAACACTCTCTCAAGTACACTCATTCACTTGCTCTTGAAAAATAATTAAGAAGAACTCTTTATACATCAATTTTAAAGGACCTTTTATATATAAGACACGAAAAACTATCCATAAAATTAAAATGTTCCATTTTGAGCATGTATGATCATATATTCATACGTACGAATAATTAAAAAACTATTGTGTATGAACCTTTTGTGAATCTGTATTAAATGACTTCATACATGATGATCATCTAGTATGAACCAAGTTCGTACTATACAAATAGTTAGAAAAATTTTCATCTTCATCAGGATGGAGAGGGACCCCACATTTTTGTACTATGGATGACATACATATGAAGATGAAATCATACGATATAATCAGTTCAAAATATTTTCAAGTTCGTCGGGACAACAAGGGATCCATCCAATTCGTACTAAAGACGGTGTACGTATGATCTCAACATCATACAGTACAATCAATTCAGAAAAATTTCAAATTCATCAGGATGAAAAGGGACCCATCTAATTCAAACTCTGGATGACATACGTATGATGACGACATCGTATAGTACAATTAGTTCAAAAAAATCATCGGGATGAAAAGGGACCCTTCTAATTTGTACCCTGGATGATGTACATATGAAGGAGCTTCATATAGTATGATAAGTACTTAAAACAAATTTATACTTACAGTTCATTTGACTGCTTGTAGGGAGAACTAACTGAACAAATTGTCCCATATGAAAAGAGTTCATACAGTATGATTAGTTTAAAAATTTATAATTTTAAACACTCCCCCAATGTTTGTGTGCACAGTTACTCAATTACAACCACACTCTTTCAAAATCAATAAAAATAAAAATACATACTTCATTTATAATGAACCCTAATCTATTGCGGATCTATGTCTTATGATTTTGATGATAACAAACATTCTTTTTCTCTACGACTGCCTTATGTACTAACGTTTTAGGTTCACACGATCGAACTGCAATTTGGAATCAGCTCAAGATTGGGTAGACTAGGTCTGAGTCAGTTTGTAATCTTTTTTTTCTTTCTTGAGACTGTTGTATTTGGTGTGAGATCTGTTGTTTTGTATCTTGGAAGATTTCCTGTTGTTCCCTATAAGACTTCTTTTTTTGGTAATATTGTCCGGGACGATATTTATATCGTCCTGGATGATCTGTCCAAAAATAGAAACCCTAGTTAGAGCATCCTCATTAAGGCAGCTATCATTAGCGGATCAGCCTGGACGATACCTGTATCAGCCAGGACGATACCTGTATCAGCCAGGACGATAGTCTAAATTTAGAAAGAATCAGCTGCCATAATCAGTTTAGGAATTCTTTGTTTTAGGAAATCGACCAAGACGATATTTATATCGTCCAGGCCAATCTAACTCAATTATGCCTAAATTGATCTGGTATATTTGAAAAGCATTAATGGTTGATTGATATGATCACATCGTCCGGGACGATCGCCTGATCGGCCGGGACGATGTCCTGGACGAACTACATCGGACAGCTCAAGTTCAGGGCGATGATCAGGACGATTGAAATCGGTTTTAAACTAATCGGCCTGGACGATCGTGACATTGGCCAGGACGATGTAACCAATTTTCTTCTGATCGTCCCAAATCATCCCGGGCTGATAAGCTGAATTTGTACTGATCGGCCAGGACGATATACCTATCATCCTGGACGATAATGTCGGCAACTTGCATTAATGAGCTCATTTTTAGCTCTTCTATTTAAGCTATGACTAGGCACTTTGTAAGTGTCTTTGGCAGCCATTGTAGCTTCGTTCTTGTGGGGGAAACTTGAAGAGAGCTTGAAAGGCTGAGAGGAAAGGGTGGAGTTTGAGAGGGAGAAGATCTTGTGAGGGGGGGAACTCAAGGGAGTGTGGAGGGGATTCCACACGGTTGCTCCGACGAACTCGCACCTTAGTACCATCAGATTCAAGGCTTGTCTCAAGGTAAGTTCACCAAAGAAGAAGATCTCTTTGGTGTCAAAGGACCCGGTGACTCCGCCGCACCGGGGAAGGTGGAAGTGATTTTATAAGGAATTCTCTGCCTAGTTGTGGGGGCTAAAGGAGAGACACTTGTGTTAGTTCAATACTTGGAGGGTGCCTCCAAGGAGTGGACGTAGGTTAAGGTTTGGCCGAACCACTATAAATCTGGTGTGTTCTTTCTTATTATTGCTTCCGCATTATTTTCTTCCGCACTTTGATTTTTGTGGTGATTTTGGTTTGAGTTTTCTCTTTGGTTTTAAAGTTATCTAATTCACCTCTCTCTTTGTTAGCCTTGGGCCAGTTCTATAGGGCCTAACATCCCTAACGAACTTTCTAGTGCCATTAAAACACTTTTATAATCTAATCTGATTTGAAGTCTTTAATAATTTGGAGTATGATTTTCCTGAAATGTAGGTACGCACAAATAACAAAAATAATTCATCCAAAATATGTTAGGAGAAATTATAATTAACACAATAATATTTGGAATCATTAAAAATATACATGTTGTATGAATCTTAACAATAAAAAAACTAAGTTGTAATAATTTTAACAATCTCCCCCTTTTTGATGATAGTAAAACAACTATTATTTGATTTAACATGTATACCCTAAATTTCTCTTTAGCTCCCCCTAAAAGAATAAAACATGTGAATATATGAAAATTTTATGAAATACACACAACAATTTTTTATTATTAAATTTTTAAATGCAAAAAACAAACACAAACACACAAAACACAATGAACACAAACACATGAAACACAAAACACATAATAACAAAAAAAATTACTCCCACTTTTGACAACAATAAAAAAGAAATAAAAAAGAGAAATGAAAGATACCATATGAGAAACCACAAGATAATTGATCTTGAAAGATATTTAAATAGAGTTGCAATAACAAAGTTAATTACTACAAGATGAAAAAGAAAGATTCAAAAAGTTTTAAATTAAAGAATAACTAGGATAAGAAAAAATTATCAACGTCACGAAGCATTCTAGACAATTAGTTAAGGAGGATTATTGCAAAAGTGATGAAATAAAAATTAGTTAATTTCAATTTTCAAAATAAAATATAATTGAAAAAAGATTGATTTGAGTTAAAGATTAGATGATAGAGGAAAGAAAATATTCAATTCATGATATTGCACATCTTTTCAAATGTTTATGACATACTTTGTACATCCTTTTCTATTTGGGCTAATTTTTGTGCGTCTTTTCATTTTGAGAACCATTGCGCATTCTTTTAATTTTTGTACACATTGTACATTTCTTTTTGATATACCTTATTCTTCTTTTTAATTAGTCTTTCTAAAATCAATAATCTAAAAAATTAAATTTCTCTAATTACAAAGATAATTATATTGAAAAGAGGAAAAAAAGAATAAGACATCAAAATTGCAATAATAATATTCAAATTATGTTTGCCTAAAAAGAACATGAGATTAATATCCTTAACTTGATCGAGTTATAAGTTAACTTAAATTTTTGAAAAATTAAATTTCATAATGAAATTAATTTTGTAATGCAAGTTAATTTATAACACTTTTTAGATCAATTAAAACAAGATTTTTTTATATGCAAACTCACATTTCAAACAAGGAACAAAAATAACTAATAAAAAACATGACATTTTTTATTGATATCAAAGAAAAATAAGATAAAATAAGGCCATTGATATCAATACACATAACTTCTAAAACAACAAAACATCATCACAAATCTAAACAAGTATTATATAAGGAAATAAACAAATGACATCATCACATCATCAGGAAGGACTGGCAAAAATAACTACAAAGAAGCACATCTAAAACTCTGAAGGATCCTAATCTGGAGGAGGAGGCTATTTGAAGACTGAGAAATAATAATTCATCATAGTTACATTCATGTTCACTGAGTCAAACTGACGTAGGATCCATCCTGCTGGTTTGAATGACTCTGAATTTGATCAAAATATTGATTAAAATGACTCTCATCCTATCAAAATGTTGGACCATCTCCTGAAAGTAGTTTTGATCAGGTCCCTAAGCAGGTGCAACTGCTCCCCCTTCGCCCTCAATATCCTCCCTTGTACTCTTATTTCTACCAAAAAGAGATTTAAAAGCGGCATTAATGAAGTAGATTGGAAAAATAGTGGGAGTTTCAGGATGAATTATGTTATACTTCTTTTCCAAAATATAGGGTACTAGGTATCCTAGAGCAATATTTTTCTTCCTCTTATGAGAAGGAAACCCAATTTTAAAAATATAATGAATGTAATCCAAATGAGTTGGGCTTTATCAATTGGTTGTCCATTCATGTCAAATAGGTAACTGTGGATAGAAGAAGAGTAATGTTTATGCAATCACTAGCCTTAGGAATGATTGAAGTTATAAGGACATAGTGGATGACCCTCGCATTTTGATTCAAAGTGTAAACTCTTGCCAAATAACAAACTTGAGTGACACCTCTAAGAGTCTTTTTTATATTAGACCAATCATAGTCAAATTTGGAGGTTAAAGTATGTGCTCTTGTTCAACGAGTCCTTAAATGGAGAAAAGTTCCTAGATCTTCTTGAAAGTTTGTTAGGGATGTTAAGCCCCTTATGAACTAGTCCCAAGGCTAACCAAAAAGGGGTGAATCAATATTTTAAATAAAATTCAAACTTAAAACCAAAACCAAGATTCACCACAGAGAAAACATAATAAATGCAGAAACAATAAAGGAAAGAACACACAAGATTTATAGTGGTTCGGTAAAACTTTAACCAGCGTCCACTCCTTAGAGGCTCCCTCCAAGTATTGCACTAAACTAATTATCTCTCCTTTAGCCCCCACAGTGAGGTGGAGAAGTCCTTACAAAATCTCTTTCACCTTCCCTGGTGCGGCGGAGTCGTCGGATCCTTTGACACCAAAGAGATCTTCTTCTTCTATGAACTTCCCTTAAGACAAGCCTTGAATCCGACGGAATTAAGGTGCAAGCCTGCCGGAGCAACCGTGTGGAATCCCCCTCCACACTCCCTTGAGTCCCCCTCACAAGATCTTCTCTCTCTCTCTCTCTCTCTCTCTCTCTCAGACTTCACCTATTTCTCACTCCCTTTCAAGATCTCTCTTCAAGTTTCCCCCAAAAGAACGAAACTACAATGTCTGTCAAATTCACTTACAAAAGTGCCTAGTCAAAAGCTTAAATATAATATCTCAAAATGAGCTCATTAATGCAACTTGTCGACTTTATCATCTAAGCCGATATAAATATCGGCCTGGCCGATCAGCATAAATTATGCTCAAACAGCCCGGTCGGTTAGGGACAATTAGATAATTTTTGGCCATATCGTCCAGGCCGATAGGATATCATCATGTACGATTAGTTCAAATATGAGGAAAATCGTCCTAAACATCTCCTTGAAAAGAAGCTAGCCGATGTCAAATCGGCCCGGACGATCCTGCGATCGGCCCGGCCGATGTGATTGTGCAAATTACCATTAATTGCTTTTTTTTAATTACCAAATTTATTTAAGAAAAATTATGCTGGATCGGACAGGCCAATCCACCGGGATGATGTCCAAAAATAAGTAATTCTTAAATAGATATAGCAGCAGATTCTTTTTGAATTGAGCCTATCGTCCTGGCCGATACAAAATCGTCCAGGATAATGTGTTTAATGACGGCTGCCTTAACAAGGATGATGCCCTAATCAGGGTTTCTATTTTTGAACTGATCATCTAGGCCGATATAAATATCATCCTGGATGATGTTACCAAAAATAATAAACTCTAGAGAAATAGTCAAAAATTCTTCCAAGGTGTATGTGTGCAAAGTTACAGAGCATCAGGAGTCACACCAAATATAAAAGACTTAAGAAAAGAAAAAGGGTACAAACTGACTCAAACCTAGTCTACCCAATCTTGAGCTGATTCTAAATTATAGTCTTGATCTTGTGAACCTGAAATGTCAGTAGATAAGGCACTCGTAGAGAAATAAGAGTATTTGCTATCATCAAAATCATAAACCATGAAAACAAATCCGCAACAATCTCCCCCTTTTTGATGATGGCAAACATTACTATTTGAATTTGCAAAAAATATTTTCTCCTAATCGCCCCCTCACTAGAATAAAACTTTTAAAATAGGGAAGATAAAAAAAGATTTTTTGTTTTTAATTTTTTGAAAGAAAAAATACAAAAAAAGATACAAATTTAATAAAATGTTCTCCCCCTTTGACATTATCAAAAAGAGAAGGGCACAAACAATAAGAACAAAATGATTAAAAGACAAAACTGATCCCTGTTCTAGTGAATAAAATAAATATTCTTAAAATGAAAAAGTTACATCTTGGCTTTAATCAAAAATTTAGTAGAATTGTATTGACAACGCAAAGCCCAGAAAATGTTAGAAATTCAGAATTTGATAATCTAAACTCAAGTTCTTTAAAAGGCTCAAAATTTTTTTTAATTCAATATCTAAATCAAGGAACAAATTAGAGAAAGAAATAATCATTTTTCAAAACTGCCAAAATATATATTTAATAGAAGATTAATGCGTGAATTGTTGAATCAGGAATCTTGATTTTCAAAATCAAGTATCGAAAGTATCAAGGGTTTTCTTAAGCTTTAAGAAGTACAAGAATGTTAAGCATTAAATTTTGTGGTCTCATTTTATGCCTCTTGACAAATAGTTGGCGAACTGTGCATCTTTTGATTTTTGATACACTTTGTGTATTTCTTTTTTTTTTTCAATTTGGTGTCTTTGCGCATCTTTTATTTTTGGCATCATTGACCATATTTTTTTTGAATAGGCTACCTTTCTGGAATCTTAAAAACAAAAGTAAACCCATCCTATTGATAAAGTGAATTTATTGATTAAGAGAATTATGAGTTAGATTCAACAACTTGCAAAACATTCCTACACGATAAATAAAATATAGGGAGATAAAATTTTGGTTTCAAAAATTAATTTAAAATATGAAAAATGATTTTAAATCAAAAGTAGAATAACCTTTTTTAGGAAATAGAGATTGAGAGTCAAACACATGAGTTTCCTTTCTTTGACTATTTTTAGAGAAGTCAAACATAATTTTCATAAGAATTCAAGAAAAACAGGAGGTATGTTTTTCATTTTAGAAAGGTGATGTGTGTGCTAGATCAGAAATGACACATAAAAAATTTAACGAAAAAAGGAAAATAAAAATCACAAAAACAAAAGAACACAAAACATGAAAACATAAACATACAAACAAAGGTTTAAGCATCATCTTGCTCCTAATCAGATGATTCAGAAGCAAGGTCTGCCCAAGAAATTTTTTGCTTTTCATTATTTTCCCAGTTTATAATTTCTTTGCTTTACCCTTTTCTTTTACAGAAATAATTCTTAAATTAGGGTACTAGTTTTTCATATGTATAAGTTTCTTACATCCAAAGCAAATAATGTCAAAAGTAATCTTAACATTCTTACCATTTTTATCTTTATTCCACTTTTATTGAGACAAATGCTTTGGTGAGCTTTTTACTTTTCTTGACAAGCCATTATTTTCATCACCAATTAAGCCAATTTCCTCCATATTTTCAGCATTTAGCACTATCGTTTCACCAACATCCAAAAGTCTTTGACCCAAACTTTGCTCGTAGGCAATGAGTGAGCCAATCAAATTATCAATAGAATACTCATTCAAATTTTTTGATTTATAAATAGTAATAACTTTAGCATCAAACTTATCAAGTAAATAATGAAGAATTTTATTGACTTTTTTCAAAGTTTGAAAACTCCTTTTCTAAAGCATGTAATGATGTAACAATTTGAATAAATCTAGTATACATGTCTAAGATCGTCTCATAAGATTTTATGCAAAATAGTTCATAATCATGCATTGAAATATTCAACTTGGATTGCTTGATTTCACTAGTGCCTTCGTATATGGTGTGTAATTTATCTTAAAATTTCTTACCAGTAGTGCACGTGGAAACTAACATACAATCTTTATAATTTAAAGCACAGAAAAAATAATTTAAAGATTTTGCATTCAATTGAGCATTGATTTTCTCTTCTCTACTCCATTGATTAAAAAGAATATAAGTTTTAATTCTATCTAAAATATGAGACGGTACAGAATAACCAGTTAAAATTATATGTCACATATGAAAATTAATTGATTGCAAAAATATAGACATGTGAATTTTCTAAAAATTAAATGTAATATTTTGAAATAAAGGTGGTTTGGTGATAGAATAACCTTCCGCAATATTACAATTAGAAAAATTAGCCATGGATTAAAATTCAAAAGTTTTTCAAAACTTATTTTTATGAATCTCGCTCTGATACCACTTGAAAAATGCTCTGATGGTACTAGAAAGTTTGTTAGGGATGTTAGGCCCAATGAACCGGCCCAAGGATAATTAAGAGAAAGAGATGAATTAATATTTGAAATAAATCATTCGATAAAAAACACAAACCAAGATTCATTACAATGAAAACCAAAGTGCAGAAATTAAATGCGGAAGTAATAAAGGAAAGAACACACCTGATTTATAGTGGTTCAGTCAAACCTTGACCTACGTCCACTCCTTGTAGGCTCCCTCCAAGTATTGCACTAAACTAAGTGTCTCTCCTTTAGCCCCCACACCTAGGCGGAGAAGCCCTTACAAAATCACTTCAACCTTCCACTGTGTGGCGGAGTCGCCGGGTCCTTTTACACCAAAGAGATCTTCTTCTTCTATGAACTTCTCTCAAGACAAATCTTAAATCCCATGGTATTAAGGTGCAAGCCTGCCAGAGCAACCGTGTGGATCCCCCTCCACACTTCCTTGAGTCCCCCTCACAGGATCTTCTCCCTTTCTCAGACTTCACCCGTTCCTCACTCCCTTTCAAGCTCTCTATTCAAGTTTCCCCCAAAAGAACAAAGCTACAATGGCTTCCAAAAACACTTACAAGAGTACCTAGTCAAAAGCTTAAATAGAAGATCTCAAAATGAGCTGATTAATGCAACTTGCCAACTTTATCGTCTAGGCCGATATAAATATCAGTCTGGCCGATCAACATAAATTATGCTCAATCATCCCCATCGATTAGGGATGATTAGATAATTTTTAGCCATATTGTCCAGGCTGATAGGATATCATCCTTTATGATTAGTTCAAATATGAAAAAAATCATCCTGAATATCACCCAAAAAAAAAGCTAGCCGATGTCAAATCGGCCTGGACGATCCTGCGATCGGCCTGGCCAATGTGATCATGCAAATCACCATTAATTACTTTCCTTAATTGCTAGATTTATTTAAGAAAAATTGTGCTGGATCGGCCAGGCCGATCATGATAGGCCGGGCCGATCCATCTGGACGATTCCAAAAATAAGTAATTCCTAGATAGATCTGGTGGCAGATTCTTTTTAAATTAAGCCTATCTTCCTGGTCGATACAAAATCATCTAGGATGGTGTGTTTAATGACGTCTGCCTTAATAAGGATGATGCCTTAATCAGGTTTTTTATTTTTGAATCGATCGTCCAGGCTGATATAAATATAATCTCGGACGATGTTACCTAAAATAGTAAACTCTAGGAATAGTCAGAAATTCTTCCAAGGTGTATGTGTGCAAAATTACATAGCATCAGAAGTTACACCAAATATAAAAGACTCAAGAAAGGAAAAAGGGTACAAACTGACTCAGACCTAGTCTACCTAATCTTGAGCTGATTCTAAATTACAGTCTTGATCTTGTGAACCTGAAATGCCAGTAGATAAGGTAGTCGTAGAGAAATAAGAGTATTTGTTATCTTCAAAATTATAAACCATGAAAACAGATCCGCAACACTTCCTTGGATATTCTACCCATCATTTTTTAACAAATGATGTTATCTTACTCTCATCCTCGCTAAACCTCATATTTACTAAAAAAATAGTGAAAGGTCTCCCTATGATAAGCATGGATCAAAGTCAAAATAAAGGAGTGATTTATAAAGGATTTAAAGCAAATTGAGGCATAACTTGAAAGTTAATATCATCTTGAATCAATAGTCTTTAGGGAGTGATTTTTGCAGCTATGAACTTATAAAGTAATCCTCAATTTCTCTAGATAGATATTTGTCGTCCCCAACCCTTGATGAGAAACCCTTAGAAACTCTAACACGCTTGCTAGAACTTGTCATTCCTAAGTTGAGAAGGATTCAAAGAGGATGTTGAAGTGAATGATAATGAATTCTAATGCTTCCTATTTAAAGAAAAATGACCCTTCATACAGTATGAAAATGGATTTGTATGTATGAACTTGCGATCGTATGGGACAAAAATATTTTCATATGGACGAATGATAATGTCCAAAATGAAATGACTTTTGTAAGCACACCATTTATAAGGTGTCCTTTTTTATATACTTTTTGACCATATGATCGTACAGACGAAAAAGTGTTCATCCAGGACTATAAGTTATTTAAGATTATTTTAATGATGGTTAGGTTCACCCCCTATAGAAAATGACACGTGGATCATATAGATTAATTTTTAGTTTATATGTATGATCAATTATAATAATTGATTCTACCCAGATAAGTATCTATATGTGTATAAAAGTATGCAAATCATACGGGATGATGAAAATATCATACAATATGATCTATGTTAAAAAATAAAAACTGTATGCATTCACTCTAAAATAATGATTGACATGATACAGAATTCGTACGGTATGAAAATAATTTCATACATTACGATTGAAACACTTAAAAAAATTAGCATGAAAACTAGAATATAACTTTTTATAAATGATACATGTCCAAAAATAAACAAAACACAAAAATAGAACAAAAATAAAAATCACACAAACAAAAAAATTTACAAACTAAAATAGAGAACAAACATAAGAAACATATCAAGTTTGCAGAAGATTTTATCTACTCATTAAGATCAATTACACCTAACCTTATTCTTAATGTGCTAAAAGTACCAATGATTAGTGGTTTTGTAAAAAATATCAGCAAGTCAATTTTCTGACAAAACATGATTCAATTCAATTTCTCCTTTGGAAACATGATCTATAATGAAATGATGCCTTATGTCTATATGTTTGGTTCTAGAATGATGAATATGATTTTTTGAGATGCAAATGACACTAGTGTTATCAAAATAAATTTGAATTGTATCTATAGTAAATCTTAAATCAATCAATTATTGTTTTAACCTAAGAACTTATGCCACATAACTTCTTAAGGTAATGTATTCAGCTTCAGTAGTACATAGTGTTACAGAATTCTATTTTCTACTGAACCAGAAATCTAATGAACTTCTTATAAATTGATAAGTTCTAAATGTACTCTTTTGATCAACCATACAACCTACAAAGTCTGAATCAAGATATCCAACAATCTCAAATGAAGAGCTGTACTTAGGATACCAAATTCATAAGTTCAGAGTTTCTAAAAGATATCTCAAAATCTTTTTTACTACTGTCAAATATGATTCTTTTAGATCTGATTGAAATCTAGCACATAAATAAATACTAAATATAATATCTGGTCTACTAGCAGTCAAATAAATCAAAGATCTAATAATTCTTCTAACTTTTTTTTGATCAACAGATTTTCCTTTTGGGTCCTTATCCAACTTATATGAGGAACTTATTGGTGTACTTACTGGTTTAGCATTATTCATTTCTTATTTCTTGAGGATGTCCTTAACATATTTTGACTAAAAAAAATGTTCCCTCCTCAATTTGATTAATGCTAAAATAAAGAAAATAATTTAAATCTCCTAGTAAGCTCATCTCAAATTCACTACTCTTTATTTTTGAAAAATCTTCATAAAGAATTTTATTTGTAGATAAAAAAATGATATCATCAACATAAATTTGAATAATGAGTATATCATCTCCCAATTGCTTTGAAAAGAGAGTGGTGTACACACTTCCTTTTTGAAAAGATATCTCTATGAAAAAGTGCTTAATCTCTCATACCAAGCCCTACATGCCTATTTCAATCCATACAATGCCATTTTTAATTTATACACATGATTAGGGAATTTAGAACTTTCAAAACCTAGAGGTTATTTATCATAAAGACACTTTTAACATTCATTTGAAATAATTTGAATACTTTAAAATAGGCAATGGCTAATAAAACTCTAATTTATTCAAGTCTTGATATAGGGAAAAATTCTCCTAAAAATTAATCCCTTTAATTTGATTATACTCCTTAGCCACCAATTTAGCCTTAATTCTAACAACAACTCCTATATCATTCATTTTATTTTTAAATATCCACTTAGTTCTAACTACGCTTTAATCCTTTGACCTTGCAATTAATTCCCAAACACCATTCATTACAAACTGATTTAATTCTTCTTCTATGGCTAAAATAAAAAATTCATCCAAGAGTGCTTGATTTATATTTGAGGGTTCTATCATTGAAATAAAGGCAGAATGATTGCTTCTTTGCTAAGTCCATGCCTAGTCCTAACACCCTCACTAGGTTCATATAAAATCAACTCTTTGGGCTGATTTTTAGAAAATTTCAAATCTCTAGGCAAAGGGTTTTTTGGTTTCAAATTTTCATCCATATTAATTCTCTCAATCCTTTGGGAGTTATTTTCTATATCATCATCTTCCAAACTTGGCTCTTCTAAAATCCTAGATTCATCGAATACAACATGTGTGATCTCCTCAACTACCAAAGTTTATTTGTAAAATACTTTATATAATTTTCCAACACTAGAGTATCCAAGAAAAATTTCTTCATTTAATTTTGGATCAAATTTTCTTAAAGAAGATTTACCATTATTATATATGAACACCTTACATCAAAAAACATACAAATATCACAAGGTAGGTGTTCTCCCTTTAAGAAGCTTATAGAGTATTTTATTCAATTTTGACCTTATGTTCATCCTATTCAGAACATAACATGTACTAACTGCTTGACCCCAAAACTATTTAGGAAGTGAATATTATACCAACATGGCTCTAGTGGCTTCAATTAATATTTTGTTATTTTTTTCGACTTTCTATTCTAGTGAGGGGTCCTAGTGTAGAAAAATTGTGATCAATTCCAAGTTATGTATCAAAATCCTCAGATTTTTTATTTTCAAATTCACCTCTGTGATCACTTTGAATTATTAAAATTTGACATCCTAGTTTTCTCTAAATCCAAGTAAAAAAATCTCTAAATTCCTCAAATGATTCACTCTTGTGAATTAAAAATTTAACCCATGTAAATCTCAAAAAATCATTAACTATCATAAATTTGTATACCTTCCCTCCTAGACTTACAGTACTAATTGGTCCAAAAAGATCCATATGAATAATCTCCAATGGTTTGCTAGTTCTAAGATCCTTAGTAGATTGAAATGAGGACTTCACCTATTTTCCTAGTTGGCATGCATCACAAAGGTGATTCTTAGTAAATTTTAGTTTTGGTATACCTTTAACCAATTCCTTTTGGGTAATTTTCATTAGGTTTTTCATGCTAGCGTGATAAAGCCTCCTATGACATAATTATGATTCATCATAAATTCTTTTTAAACAAAAAGTATTAGAAGTTTTAATACAATTGAAATTTAGCATATAAACATTGTTTATCCTAGTTCCATGCAATATATCACTTCATTTAAGCTTATTATGCAGTTAGTAGGAAAAAAATTAACACTATACCCTTTGTCACATAACTAACTTATACTTAACAAATTATGCTTTAAACCTTCTACAAATAAAACATTCTCAATGAAAAAGTTATTCAAGTTTTCGATCATACTTTTGCCAACAACTTTCCTAGTGGTATTATCTCCCAATGTAACCTTGCCTCCATTCCTAACTCCTAGCGATAAGAATTATATAGTGTCTCCAGTCATATGCTTCGAGCAACCACTGTCTAGGTATGAAATTATCTTATAATGTGTTGTATGAGAGCATTCCTATAAAATAATCAAATGTTAGACTTGGGAATCCAGACAAGTTTGGGTTCTTCTGTTGACAACTTAAAACTAAATACATGCATGATATAACTTGGCTTATGAATATTTGGTTTCTACACTAAATGAGGTTTTTTATGCAAAGTATAAGTGTGTGATATATGTTCAATCATCCCACAAGTAAAGCACTTAACTCTAGAAAAAGGGTTTTTTAATCTCCGATAATAACTCTATCTCTTCTTAGGTTTCAAAAATTTTGACTTTAGAATAGGATTAGAAAAATCTTCAAGTGTAGGGGGTGTCTTATTTTCTTTAGGAGCTTTCACTATTACTCTAAAGAATAAGTTTGCATCTTCTAACATAGTTTTATCATATTTTATATAATACTTTCTATTCTCAAATTCATCCTAAAATATTTAAATTCTTTTTCCAACTTTGTGTATGATGATTTTAGTAATTCATTCTGCTTATTGAAATCATCAAATTCATCAAGTAAGCTCATGTGATTGTTGTCTATCTATGCGTGATCTTTCCTAAGAGTTTCACTCTTTTTGTAATTCTTACAATTCTAAGTTCAGTTTATCATGCATTTTCTTCTGTTTTCTATATGTAGTATATATTCTTTCAGAAACTTTAAGAAATTCATTATAAGTTAAGTCACATACCTCTTATTGATCTGACTGATCAAGATTATCGACCATTAAACATAGGTTGGTGACTTTCTCTTTCTTTTATATTTTTGATGAATTCGAAGATGAGTCCACTCAAAAAGCTCTCTAAAATTTCTTCTTTCCCTTTCTCACATTCACATTCTCCTCCACCTTCTCCTTGCTAGGAGTGCCTTTAAGATTGGGGCATTCTGATTTTACATGTCCAAGTTTCCTGCATTCGTATCAAATCACATCATTAGAAACCTTAACATTTTTGTGGAACTTACCTTTATTCCACTACTAGCATCACCTTTACTTCCTTTTAAGAAAACTATTGAATTAGCTTGTCACGAAGGCAATATCATCCTCATTCTCAGGTTGTGACTGATCACTCTCTAAGTCATCCACTTTCAGTATTATGTTCTTCTTCTTTCACTGTTCTCCTGCATCAATCTTCTTTCTGTCATTCCTTATTCATAAGAAATTAGTGATCCAAGGAGATTATCAATAAAATAAACATTTAAGTCCTTGGACTCTATAATATCAGTTATTTTAGCATCATAAAAAGTAGGCAAATAATAAAGAATTTTGTTAACTATTTTAACAATTATTAGTTCCCTATATAATGCATGAAAATAAGTGACTATTTGAGTGAATCTTATGTACATGTCAGATATATATTCATTGGGTTTCATGTTAAATGATTCATAATTATGTAACAAAATATTTAATTTAAATTTATTTACTTCATTAGTCCCTTCATATGTAATACAAAGTCTATCCCAGATGTCATTTCTACTTTTATAAGTGAAAACTTGCATGTAATCTTCTGACTTAAGTGCATAAAATAAAATATTTAAGAATTTAGCATTTAATTATGCTAAGTCATATTCTTCTACAGTCTAATCAACAAAGGGTATTTCAACTCTAATGCCATCTACAAGTCTAGCTGGCCTAATATACCCTTCATGAACTAAAATTCACATGTGATAATCAAGCGATTGAAAAAATGTTTATATGCGTGTTTTCTAAAAATCGAAAGGGATATTATCAAATAACTAAGGTCTAGTGATCGAATACCCTTCAGGTGTGTTTTGGTTTCCAAAAACAGTCTTTATCATTTTTCAAAAAAAAAAGTCTAAACTTATAGTTTTGAAACAAAGCTTTGGTACCACTTATTTATTTTTTATAGGTTGTTAAACTTAAGCTATTGTCCCAAGGCTAACCAAGAGGGGGTGGGGGTGGTGAATTGGTAATTTAAAAAATTCTCTTAGATTTTTAATAGAAAAGCATTTTAATAACTTTCTAACTTTGATTATCTTTTGAATTAAGCCATTTTAAGCACAATAAAAATTATAGAAAATAAAAATGTAGAAAATAAAATAATATAAAGATTTATAGTGGTTTTGTCAAACATGACCTACATCCATTCCTTGAAGACTCTCTCTTTAGGTATTGCACTATTACTAAAGTGACTCTCCTTTAGTACCCCCACCAATACGAAGAAGCCTTTATAATTTCTCTCTTCCACCAATCTTTAGTGCGGCAAAGAACTGTCATCATTTCATACCCTCCAAGTGTCAGCAGAGAACCATCATTATTTTACACTCTTCATGTTTTGGTAGAGAACCATTGTCCTTTCATACCCTCTAAGTATCGGCAGAGAATTGTCATCCTTTTACACTTTTCAAGTCTCATTAGAGAACTGTCACCCTTTAACACTCTCCAAGTGTTCGTAAAGAACCATCATCTGTTCACACTACTCCATGTGTCGACAGAGAACTGTCGTCTACTTCAAAGATCTTCTCTTGAGAAACTATAAAGAAGAAAAAGAAGAGTTGCAACCAAAAACACAAATAGATCCTTACCCTTGAGTAATCTTGTAATTCCTTCACACTTCTCTTGCAAGCAATCTCTCTCAAACACTCTCCCAAGTACACTTCATCACTTGATCTTGAAAAATCATGAAGAAGAACTCTCTACACGTCAATTTTAAAGGACCATTTATATGTAAGACATGAAAAATCATATAGAAAATTGAAATTTTCCATTTTGAGCGAGAGAGAAAGAGAGAAACCCACAAGAAAACTTCTTTATTCATCCTCCTGCTTCACGTGAGGGGTCCTTCTACACTGGGGTTTGTTATTTCTCAATTTTCATTCGACTTCCTTGCATGGCGTGAAGACGTTTGGTCAATTATACATGAAGGAAGATCTGGTCTTTCGTTTGACTTCATTTGCTTTGTTCCACACACCAAGGGTCGAAACACACAGTAGAATAAAATTGCCCACTATTGGCAGACAAAAGCCTCCTGTAAAATTTTATTTCTGGTGAAAAGTTGTCCGATGGAAAATCACACGTCAAATCCCCAGAAATTTTGCCTCTTATTTTTAGCGTAATTTCCATCATCTTGAATTCCACTTATAATTGAAGATAAATATCCACCAAATGCCACTGATAAACAACCATTTCCCTTTAGTGCCAATCCACCATCATCTCTTTATTCCACATGAGAAAGGGCTGAAGTTTCTCTGCATCCGCTTTTGCCCATGTCATCTTGATCTGCATCCACTTCTACTTTTGAAAAATAAAATATTTGTAATCTGGTTAATTTGGCACTCCTTGTAGTAACCTGGAACCTTAGCTTGGCTAGACCACCTTGTGCAGGAAATGGGAGCTACAAGGTGTGTCACAATATACTAATTTTACTTTGCTCTGCATATATCCAACCAAAAAAAAAAAAAAAGTTCCTCTGTATTGACTTTACAAACAACCAAATAGCCTTATAGTATTTACTTTATACTGCATCTACTTTACACTCAAGTAAATAATCACTAAGTAAATAAATAACATTAATGAATCTAAATTAAATAAAAATAATAATGATAAAATTTAAGTAAATTAAAATAGCAATCCATAAAGTTAAATAAATATAAAATAAAACTCTAAGTATAATTGAATAATTAAAATTAAATATCATCACACATTAATTAAAAATTCAAATCAATTATTAAAAATTTAAATCAATTAAATAAAAAATTTTAATTAACTTAAACTAAATTAAATTTGATTATTCATTTAATTTAATTTAATGAACTTATTAATTAAATATTAAACCATTAAATATAGGGACTTCATGTTCTATGTTTGATAACTTTGGAAGGCATAAGAGCATTGAATTTCAAAGTCCTTAATAAAATTTAATTAAATAAAATATACTTATGCAATATATTTAACTCCATTTAGAAGATACATATGCATTAGATTTGGTTGGGACTTTAATAAATTTTAAATAAATCAAAAGCTTTAATGCATTGTGTTCACCTCGTTTGGAAGGAAAAATTGCATTGGATATATAAGCCTTTTAACAAATTCTTAACTAATCAAAATCTTTGTAAATTCAAAACTTAACATGATCAAAATGGAGCTGATGGTAAATTGTTTTTAAACCCAGGCACATAGAGCTACTAGCCCAAAGGAGGATGAAATAGTCCTCATGGATATGATATATCAATGACTTATACCACTTACTCCAATTAATCTTTAATAGATAATTAATAAATTTAAAAACCTTCATATGTTTTTTCTAATTCTTTTTGGAGAGCATACGTGTATTGGATTCATAAGGCTTATCATTTAAATCACCAATTAAATCATAAATAAAATTTGAAAATATTAATAAAATCTTAAGATATTAAAACTTAAACTTAAATCAAAATCTCCCTTAACTTATATCCAACAAATAAATTCAAACTAAAATAACAAAAAACATCAAACCTCCTAGTACAAATCAAAGACATATAACCTTTTTCACTCACTATGACCAGTTTGGTAGAGTTACTAACTCTAGCTTTAGGCTAGGCCATAGTGTGTTTGGTTTGATGTGAATATCTTTGCCTGGAGGATATCCTTGGTATGTATTTTTACTTTCATGCACTGTGGATGTCATGACATCCATTGTTATACTTTAATTTATTAAAATTTTATACACTTAAATGTTGCAACTCGAGCCTATGAGTTTATGCTTTTGATAATTACAAATAGTATGGCTCACTTTCTGTTGTCTGCCTGTATTTACAATATATTTTTTTCTGTGTTTACTAACATTTTAGGATTACAGTGCACCTTACAAAGCTCATGTTTTGGCAGAACATATTCTATTTGTAATTTTCATTAATGTATTTTTTGGTTTGTAAGGGTGTTTGCTTTCTTGTAACCTTGCTCACTTATTTCTATTTGAGAGTTATCTATTTTTTCTCACATCATCCAGAATGATCCAAACATCAGCATGGACAATAAGTTGAAAATAGAAATCCTAATTAGGGCATCCTAGTTAAGGCAGCCATCTTTAAGCTCATCGTCTTGGATGATATTTGTATCGACCGGGACAATAGGCATAAATTAGAAAGAATAAACCTCAAAATCTATTTTGGTATTATTTATTTTGGATATCGTCCAGGATATTGTCCTAGATGATACAACATAATTATGCCTAAATTAATCTGATAATTAAGGAAAGCAATTAAGGTTTGATCAATACGATCATATCATTTTGGACGATCGCAGGATCAGCTGGGACGATCAGTTCAAAAACCTTAGTTGTTCCTAGACGATTATATATCGGACAGCTTCTATTCAGGGTGATGCCCTGGACAATATGTGATAATTTAAACTAATCATACAGGATGATATACTATTGGCCTAGACGATATGAACAAAAACCTTCTAATTGTCCCAAATCATCCAGGCTAATTGATCTTATTTTGCACTGATCGTATAGGATGATATTCATATTGTCCCAGACGATAAAGTTGGCAAGTTATAATTAAGAGCTCATTTGGAGCTCTTCTATTTAAGCTTTGACATGGGACTTTGTAAATGTCTTTGGTAGCAATTAAAGCTTCATTCTTTTAGAAGAAACTTGAAGAGAGAGCTTGAAAGGGAGAGAGGAAAGGGTGGAGTTTCAGAGAGGGAGAATATCCTTGGAGGGGGTTTTAAGGGAGTGTGGAGGGGGTTCCACATGGTTGCTCCAAAAAGCTTGCACCTTAGTAACATTGGATTCAAGGCTTGTCTTGAGGGAAGTTTTGGGAAGAAGAAGATCTCTTTGATGTCAAAGGGTCCAGCTACTCCCCCGCATCAGGGAAGATGGAAGTAATTTTGTAAGGGCTTCTCCACCTTGTTGTGGGGGCTAAAGAAGAGACACTGTGGTTAGTGCAATACTCGGAGGGTGCCTCCGAGGAGTGGACATAGGTCAAGGTTTGATCGAACCACTATAAATCTGGTGTGTTCTTTCTTTTTATTCCCTCTATATTTAGTTTTTGCACTTTGATTTTCTTTGTGCCGAATCTTGATTCTGGATGTGATTATATCTAATTCACCCCCTCTTGGTTAGCTTTAGGACTAGTTCATAAGGGCTTAACATCCATAACAAACTTTCTAGTGCCATCAGAGCACTTTCAAGTTGTATCAGAGCAAGATTCATAAAATTTAGTTTTTGAACACTTTTGAATTTTGATTCATGTCTAATTTTTATAATTGTAATATTACGGAAGGTTATTCAATCACCAGACCACCTTTATTTGAAAATATTACTTTTGATTTTTGGAAAATTTGCATGTCTACTTTCTTATAATCTATTAATTTTCAAACGTGGCAAATGATTTTAACTGGTTATTTTGTATCGTCCCTTATTATAGATGGAATTAAAACTGATATACCTTTTAATAAATGGAGTAGAGAAGAATAAATCAATGCTCAATTGAATGCTAATTTATTAAACTTTTTTTTCTGTGCTTTAAATTCTAATGATTTTATGTTTGTATCCACGTGCTCTATTGGCAAAGAAATTTGGAATAAATTATACACTATATATGAGGGCACTAGTGAAATCAAGCAATCCAAATTAAATATTTTAATGCATGATTATAAACTTTTTGCATGAAACCTTATGAGATGATCTTATACATGCATACTAGGTTTATTCAAATTGTGACATCATTACATACTTCAGGTAAGAAATCTTCAAACTTTGAAAAAGTCAATAAAATTCTACGTTATTTACTTGACAAATTTGATGCCAAAGTTGTTGCTATTTGTGAATCAAAAAATTTGAATGAATACTCTATTGATAATTTGATTGACTCACTCATTGCCTACGAGCAAATTTTGGATCAAAGACTTTTGGATGCATGTGAAACAATAGTACTAAACGCTGAAGTCTCGAAGAAAAGTGGCTTTGTTGGTGACGAAAGCGATGACTTATCAAGCAAATTAGAAAGCTCACTAAAATATAAGCATCAATAAAAGTGGAATAAAGGTAAAAATGGTACGAATGTTATGATTAGTTTTAACATTATTTGCTTTGAATGTAGAAAACCTAGACATATGAAAAATCAGTGCCATAATTTGAAAACTCTTCCTGCAAAAGAAAAGGGTAAAGCTAAGAAAATTATAAAAATGACAAATAATGAAAAGAAAAAAATCTCCTGGGTAGACCTAGCTTCTAAATCATCAAATTAGGAGCAAGATTATGCTTAAACACTTGTTTGTGTATTTATTTATTTGTGTATGCATGTTTTTATTCGTTGTATTTTAATTTATTTTCTGTGTTTTCTTCAGGCTTATTTATTTATTTGTTTAATTTTTGTTCTTTTTTTGTTACGTTATAGTTTTTAATTTATCTTTACTTTTCTTTTTGTGAAGTTCTCTTTGATCAACACATATGTTCACTTTTCTAAAAATGAAAATCCTACCACCTTTTTTTCTTGAATTCTTATATAAGTTGTGATTGACTTCTCTAAAAAAAGTCAAATGAAGGAAACTCATGATTTTGCCTCTCTATCTTTTTTTTTTAAATAGGTTATTTTACTTTTAATTCAAAATCTTCATCATATTATAAATTGGATTTTGAAACTAATCTTTTTCATCTCCCTACATTTTATTTATCGCATAGGGATCTTTTGCAGGTTGTTGAATCTAATTCATAATTTTCTTAATGAAGTAGTTTGTTTTATCAATAGAATGAGTTTACTTTATTTTTAAAACTTTAGAAAGGTAGCATATTAAAAAAAAAGGCCAATGATGCCAAATCAAAAGATGCACAATGACGCCAAAATTGAGAAAGATACACAAAATGTATCAAAAATTAAAAGATGCGCAAAAACCTGACAAGAGACTTAAAATGAGCCCACAAAAAGTAATGCTTACCTTGCTTGTACATCTTAAAGCTTAAGAAAACCCTTGATACTTTTGATACTTGAGCTTGAAAATCATGATTCCCGATTCACCAATTTTTGCATTAATCTTCTATTTGATATATTTTATGAAAGGAGTTTTGAAAAAACTAGTGTTTCATTTTCTAATTATTTCTTGATTTTGATATTGGATTAAAACATTTTTGAGCATTTAAAAGAACTTGAGCTTGGATTAACGATTTTCTGAATTTCTAACATTTTCTGGATTATGCATTATCAATCCATTCCTTACTAAATTTTTGAATAAAATTAAAAGGTAACTTTCGCATTTTAAGAATAATTTATTTTTGTTTTCAGTAGATGAGGGGTCATTTTGTTTTTTAATTGATTATTTGTGCCCCTCCTCTTTTTGATAATATCAAATGGGGGAAACGTACTGTTGTATTTGATATATATTTTTTAAACGAATTAAAAACAACAAAAAATTTATTATAGTGAGGAGAAACTATTTTTTTTCTTTTTTCCAAATCCATTCTATAATATTTGTCATCATAAAAAAGGGGGAGATTATTGCAACTCAAGGCTATGAATTTATGCTTTTGATAATAACAAATATTATGGCTCACTTTCTGTTGTCTACATGTATTTGCAATATATTTTTCTTTCTGTGTTTACTAATATATTCGGATTACAGTGCACCTTACAAGGCTCAAGTTTTGGCAGAACATGTTCTATTTGTAATTTTCATTAATGTATTTTTTGGTTTATAAGGCTGTTTGCTTGCTTGTAACCTTGCTCACTTATTTCTATTTTAGAGTTATCTATTTTTACTCATATCATCCAGGATGATCCAAACATCAACCTGGAAGATCAGCTAAAAAAAGATACCCTAATTAGGGTATCCTGGTTAAGGCAGCCATCTTTAAGCTCGTCATTCTGGATGATATTTATATCGGCTGGGATGATAGGGTCAAATTAGAAAGAATCAACCAACTAGATCTATTTAGGTATTATTTATTTTTGGACATCATCCAGGATGATGTTCTGGACGATGCAACACAATTATGCCTAAATTAATATGATAATTAAGGAAAGAAATAAAAGCTTGATTGATCCGATCACATCATCTTGGACGATCAGTTCAAAAACCTTAGTTATTCCTGGACGATCATATATCGGATAGCTTCTATTTAGGGCGATGCCCTAGATGATATGTGCTGATTTGAACTAATCGTATAAGATAATATACTATCAACCTAGATGATATGCATAAAAACCTTCTGATCGTCCCAAATCATTCTGGCTGATTGAGCTTATTTTACACTGATCATACAGAACGATATTCATATCGTCTTGGATGATAAAGTCGACAAGTTGTAATTAAGAGCCCGTTTGGAGCTCTTCTATTTAAGCTTTGATAAGGGACTTTGTAAGTGTCTTTAGCAGTCATTGAAGCTTGATTCTTCTGGAGGAAACTTGAGGAGAGAGCTTGAAAGAGAGAGAGGAAAGGGTGGAGTTTAAGAGAGGGAGAAGATCCTGGGAGGGGGTTTCAAGGAAGTCTGGAGAAGGTTCCACATGGTTGCTCCGACAAGCTTACACCTTAGTACCATCGGATTTAAGGCTTGTCTTGAGTGAAGTTTTGGGAAGAAGAAGATCTCTTTGGTGTCAAAGAAACCGGCTACTCCGTCGCATTGGGGAAGGTAGAAGAGATTTTGTAAGGGCTTCTTTGCCTTGCTGTGGGGGCTAAAGGAGAGGCATTGTGGTTAGTGCAATACTTGGAGGGTGACTCTGAAGAGTGGACACAGGTCAAGGTTTGACCGAACCACTATAAATCTGGTGTGTTCTTTCTTTTTCTGTACTTTGATTTTCTTTGTGGTGAATCTTTGTTTTGGATGTGTTTGTATCCAATTCACCCCTCTTGGATAGCCTTGGGACTAGTTCATAAGGGCTCAACATCCCTAACGAACTTTCTAGTGCCGTCAAAACACTTTTATTACACTATATTCATACATACTTTATATTTATATTTATGTTATCTTTTCTTTGATGCAAAAGGTGAATTAAAGTAGAATGTATCTAGCCCTACTTCTAAAAGTTAAGAAGTACAAAATAGAATGTACTAAATTATAAATTTACATACAAATGATCAAAGGAAAATGTAAACTGTCTAGATTATATATTTATATTGAGTACAAATTCAAAGAGTAGTAAAAGGTTAAAGGTGATTATTTATACACATATATAGCACTCCAAAAGATAATCCCCTCTCCTTTGGAAGGTATTCTTTTTTGGAATCTTATAAGAGACTTGGAGCTAGAAGACAATAAGTAATTATATTTAAACATATTTCATTCATATGTTTAGAAATCCAAGCATGTTGTGGTGGAGCTTGGCCACTTTATATTTATAGTAGATCTAGGTTGTATTTATATTTCAAATAAATGAATAAAATTATTTATTTATACATTTGTCTCATACGTCATATATGACATTAGCTAGATTCATTAATATATTTAATATAGCCTAGATTTAAATTTTTGAATTAAAATATTTAACTCCTTAGAATAAAGACATCATATCTTACATGCATAACATTTTGATTGATATCTAATATATTAACTGGCTATCCACTCCACACAAATAGAAGTCCAGATTGTATACCTTTAATTATTGTGCCTTCTCTAATTATAAATAAATTTTGAATATATAATTTCATTTATAATAATGAATCAATTTTTAAACTTCTAAACATAAATTTTTAATTAAATCTTCATATATTTAAAAATCCCAATTCTCACTTTAATCAAGAGTATTTTCTTCAGATATATAATTAATTTGTAGAGACTTCCCTCTATAGGGAGTTTAAAACCCGATTAAAAATAAACCCTACTTTAGTTTACTAAAGCTAGGGAAAAATCTTTGGACACACGCTAAATTATAGTCCTTAATTAATTTTATAATTAAAATATTAGGTGATTATGAATTTATCCTTCAGGATGATCTTCACATTTCCTATATTGAGTTAGATTATGAAAATAAATTATTTCTCTTTTCATGTCAATAGTGTAGCATTACTCTATCGCTCGATTTAGTTAGTGTTGGCTATGAAAATTTGTTTTAAAAAACAAAATAGTGAATCAGTGGCCAAATAAAAAAGATATATTTTATCTACATACAATAAGATTAAGATCATATAGGATGATTATTAATGATTTGTTAGATCTTGATTCAATTGCTTAATTAATGGGATAAAATTATACAATTTTAATTAATATTTGTATAATATGAACCAATTCATATAGTATGATTAGTTCAAATTTTAAAATTAAAATTTTTCTATTTTAAGTATAACATAGTTTTGATAGTAGGGTATTATTAAAATTGCTGATTCTATAATACAATTTAAGGTTACATAGTATGACTAGTTATGGCATAATGTTAATTAATCTTATTTTATTAAAAATATAAATTAATGTCTATTTGAACATATTGTATAATATGATTTGAATTGTACAATATAATTTTTAGAAAAATTTAAATATTTATTTTTTCTCTATTGTGTGCGTGTGTGCGCAATTGCTTAGCCAACATATACCTAATATAGAAAATAACTAAAAAATAATTAAAACTATATACTCTCAAACATAGACTTACTTAGGGATCGACATTACACTTTCTTGAGTCTATATTCTTCACTTTTTCTTGGTGTTTGTGATACCTGAAATGGTTAGTGACATACAAGAAAAATATACAATGGATAAAGAAGAAATAAGAAATATTTATCCAACAATATTTATAATCATCAAAACATAAACTCAGGCTCCAAGATTGCAAAAATCTCTCTCTTTGTTTTTTAAGGAAACCTGCAAAGGGGCCTACACATTAATAGAAAAGAAAGGATACAAGGTTCTTAAAGGGGACCTTTAGCTCACTACTGCTCGACAGAGCTACAAAAAAAAAAAAAAAAAGGTAAAAGAAAAACCTAAGAGCTTAATGTCCCCTATACTACGAAATACAAAAAAAACCTAGGAACACTCTAGGGCTGCATGAAGACAACACCCAAAAAAGGAAGGTCATAAAGTAGTCTTTCAGCATGCACTTCCTACAAAACTTAATCATCTTTCCCACAAAAACCTTTGTCCAATGAACCTGCAAGCGATAATGACTGCAAAGAAAGAGCAAGCATAATAATATTATATGGAAAAAACACATAGTATTTTAGCTATATAAAATTAGAATACAATTAGACTTAAATAAAATAAAAGTGTAGGATACCCCTTCAGCAACAATGAAGAATAACCTATTAATGGACATCTAAATGCTCCCATTAAAAACCAAGTAAATAGAATTCAAAATGCTCTAATAATAATTCATAACAAGAATCCAGGTTACAACAACACCATCAAAACCAATATCTTGAATGTCCCAATTCCACCAATTAAAGATGTTAATAATATCAATATATCTCATCATAATAATTAAATAAAGATTGAGACAACCATCATTTAGAAGAGTACTAAGCCACAAATAGCAAGGAAAACTAAGCACAAAAACAACCAAACATAACTAAAAAATGAAAAGGCCAAGACTACAACAAATATAAAATATGCCAAATTTATCCAACCCCACAAACGATCTCTCCATCCAATAGGACCAACCATCCCAAATTAAAATTCTCAAAATAACCATTTTAAAAAATAGAAATAGAGATGAAATGTCCATAAGAGCTCAGGCATCTAGTATCTGAAAAGCTACCATGAATAACACCCAAGTGCCACTCCAGTTCACTCCCAAATCCACCCAGGCTCACAATGATCCTATATAGGAAAAGGTCAATAGAATAAAAGGAGAAACAATTAAACAAAAGTAGCAGCAGCTTATAGCCACAAACAAGCACACGAAAATCCCTAAAGGCTCTTATGACAAAATGATCCAAAACCTTACACAAAGTAGATAAGAATCGATCAAAACAAAACAAAAGAGCCACATACAGATCACGGATGGTTCATCCTAATGGAGATGCCTAAACAAAGAGATGACAAGAAACTGAATGTAATGACCATAGGGAGTGAATGAGCAGCACATGTGGTATTAATTAGTATTAAAAAATTTCCATTCGTTGTTCAAACCAGTCCAAATCTAGTAATTAGCATAAATATATAAATTCAACACACTGTAAGACTAATTCCCCAACCCATGGTAATACGAAATTATCCAACTCAAAAAATTACAAGCATCAACATTATGTAGTGGGAGTTTCTTGAAAACTGCAGGCTAAAGATTCAATAGAATGTCATACTCATGAATAACAAGGACAAAGGAACCCAAATAAACACATAACCCAGCATTAGAATCCTTGAGAAGGCTATTGAACACATCATTCATAGAAGTATAAGAGGAAACATACCAGTAAACATTCAGAACATTTATGATGGAAATAATAATGCTGACATTCCTAGTCCCATCAACCATATTCCAAAAAAAAAAAAATATTAAGCATTTAAGATTCATTAAATAATTGGAAATCCCAATCTGTCCAATGGGACCACTTAAAATATAAACTAGAGTCCATAAAGCTAACAAGATTAACCAAAGCACAACCAAATATTTCAAATAAAATAGATCCAAGAATAAGAAGAAAAACCATTAAGGTTTAAAATCATAAGAATCCCAAATAGTACCACCATAAGTCGCATTCAAATTATTCCAAGAGCCATCAATATTAAGTTTGGAACACGCCTGAACATGTTTCCTCCAATAAATAATCCTATCTTTACAACTAACAGGATAAGGACTAAAAACTAAATCAAACTAACATGCCATATGAAAAAAAAAAAACTTTAAAGGAACCAGACTTAGGTAAATTATCAATAAACAACTGATGGATTTTATTTTTAACTTTAGAGATGACACTTAAAGCATTCATTTTAATTTCCTCATGCTTAGAATCATTCCTACTGCTCCATAAAAACCAATAGATAATAACAAGAAGAATATTCATGATATGACCTTTATTAGGGATAAACCACCCCTTGAGAAGATTGGCAATAGAATTATACCTAGTAGTAGTTAGCACATTAAACATGTTTTCAAAGTGAAGCCAAACTTTCAAAGCAATCCATCCTTGAATGAACACATGATTAATATTCTCAGTATGGTAACAACATGGATATTTATAGACAATATAAAAACCTTTTCTTAATAAAATAGAATCCAAAGGAAAGTAATTATGCAAAATCCTCCATAGAAGAAAAGAGTAAAAGGTAGGTATGCTAGCATGCCAGAAAGCAAAATAAAGCGAGTCTTTAGGGAGCAATTGTCTAATAGAATTCCAAACATGCTTTTTAGTAAATTTACCATCATTTGAACCATTAAACAAAATGCAACCTAGAAGATCCTAGAGAGAGAGAGTCTAGGTTTCTAGAGAGAGAAAACCTCTTTTCCATTTTGAATTTGTTTCTCCCGCTATTTTGTTTTCGGCTGGTGGCGCCGTTGTCAGTAGCTCATCGGCATTCTTGGCCGATGTCATGGAAGGTCCGCGTCATTCCAGTCCTCTTCGATTGGGTGGTAGAGGTAGAAGTGGTTTGGTGATTAGAGAAGGTTCGCGATTAGTGATTCGTCCAATGGTGATTGAAGGTAAAGGCAAGAAGATCTTGAATGAAGGTTCATCAGGACGGATTGCTGCTGAAAGAATAGGAAATGATAAGAATTGTATTCTTGATAATCTTGAATCATCGGAGATAAAGAATACTGTCTTAAAGGTAAATAGTTTTTCTGGGATGAACCAGTCTCGTCCTGTTCAGGATGATGTTGATTTCAACCCCAAGAATGACGGAATTTTTGGAAAAGGAAACATCTATGATAAGGAATTACTGAATGAAACTTTGAATTGTAATGAACAAGGCGATGTTGGTGAGGTAATTGGAGCCTGGTCGAAGCCAAAGCATATTAGAATTGATTTTAAAAATGAGCAAGTTGAATTCTCTGATGATGGTATTGTGGTGAAGCTCAATCCAGTAATATAAGCCAAAAATTCAGATGTGCTAAAAAATTTGATTGTAATCAAAGTCCTTGGAGGTAATATTCCTTATTCTATTTGTAGTTTTGATCTGAGAAAACAATGGAACAAATTTGGCGGATTTCACATGACTTCAATCGGTATGAACTGGATCTCTGCTCCTTCAAAACTAGTGAGGCGGTGGATGAAGTTTTAAATGGTGGACCCTGGTATGTCAATGGATACATTGTTGGTATGGATAGATGGTCACCGGCATTTGATCCGTATTCGTTTAAAGGGATTTCAGCTCCGGTGTGGATCAGACTCACGTGCTTACCTCTGTTCTGTTGTGACGAGGATAGTCTTGCAAGAATTGCTTCTCGATTTTACACACCGTTGTATTTAGATGGAAATACATTTCGGTTTGGAAAGAGAGAGTTCGCCCGCATCTGTGTCAAGATTGACTTGGAAAAGAAGCTCCAAAATGGTGTCTGGATTGATGGTCTTGCCAGAAGATTCTTCCAACGGGTTGAATATGAGAAGATAAATTTACTCTGTTATCATTGTGGTCGAGCGGGCCATGAATTGAAAACATGCCCTAAGAAGGTGGTTCTGGGTATTAAGAATCAGGCTATGGGAAATTTTGAAGAAGTTATTTGTGAAGTAAGGAAAACGGATGGAGGAATTAAAACAGCAGTGACCAATGCAGAGTATGGGCCTTGGATTCATGTCCAGTTTAAGAACAGACGAGTTTTTAAAGGTGTGGATGGATATAGAAATAACAACTCTAGTAAGAACAATGTGAAGGACAACATGGGAAAGAATGACCAGAACAAAGTTTTGCAAGAGCAGGATGCCAATGGAAAAGAAAACAATGCACAGATGGAGGAAAATTTAGTTCCAGGAACCAATGTAGACAAAGGTGTAGTGGCAAAAAACTGCAAAGCAGGAATTTGTTTGAATAATTCTTTTTCGATTTTAAATGAAGACAATGACATAGTTTGTCATGAGGAGCAGGAAGATTATGTTAAGTTGCTGACTAAGAGAAAGGAAGGAATGAGTAATGATGCTGTGAATGAAATTAAACCCAGCTTGAATGGTTCTGCTAGAGTTAAACTGGCCAAGGAGTTGAAATCCTTGGGGCAGGTTGATCAAGAAATAAAGAAGAAGAAAAGAGATGGACGAATGGTGTCCCTTATTGGGGTGAGTTCCCCTACCTTTGTCTAAATGTCTTCACTTTTATTTTGGAACTGCATAGGGGCTAGGAAGAGGGAAGCTGCTCTGTATTTGAAAGAGGTGGTTAAAGATCATGATGTTTTTTTTTTCATTGGCCTTATAAGATGAGTATTATCAATAGGAAGGATGTTGATGTTCTTATTGGTAAGGAATGGGATTTCTATCATTTTCCTGCGGTGGGTCTTTCTGGTGGCATCTTAGTGTTATGGAATACGAAGATTGGGAACTTTGCGATTACTGATACTTCTTCTCAGGTGATTGTGGGAGATTTATCTATCCCTAGAATGGGATCTTGGAGGATTGCTACTGTGTATGGTAGTAGATGTTGCAAGGAGCATGAAACTCTCTAGATCTTGTTGGATAAATGTATGGTGAGTTCTAATCCTTTTATCATTGGGGGAGATTTTAATTGTGTGCTTAATAGAGATGAGAAAAGAGGTGGTAAAAGATTCCTTTTTACCAAAGGACCTAGAGATATGAAGGGTTTCATGACTAGTTGTGACTTTCATGATGTGGGAATTATTGGTCCAAGGTATACTTGGTGTAATAATAAGGAAGGGACATCTAGGATTTGGGAGAGGCTAGACAGATGTCTGTTGAATTCTACTGCTCTGAAATTTATTCCTTCGGCTGCTACTAGGCATCTTGCTAGGGTGGCTTCAGATCATAGTCCTATTACCTTCAAGGTCAATGATAAGGAGCGTGTAAAGTCTAAAATCATTAGATTTGAAGATACTTGGAGGATGTATCCAGCGGCTAGAAGCATTGTTTATCACTCTTGGATGAAGAAGGACTTTGGGGAGGAAGGTATGGTTCTACAAAGGAAGATTAACAGAACATTGAAAGCTCTTTTCTTTTGGAGTAAAAACAAATGCAAAGATCTAAATGAACTTAAAGTTCAGCTGAAAATAGAAATTCTGGAACTTCAATCTAAAGAAGCTATGGGGAATGATTGGTTAGCTCAAGACCTGATTTTACTTAGAAGAAAAATTCATGAACTTAATGTAACCTTGAAAAGGTTATCTACAAGGTGGAATCAAAGAGCTAAAGCTAGATGGCTTGAGGAAGGTGACTACAATTCCAAGTTGTTTCATAATTTTGCAACGGCTAGAAGGAATGGTAATAGAGTGAACCAAATTAAAGATGCTTACAATATGATGCAAACTGAAGAAGAGGAAATTGAAAAGGTTTTTATTCAACATTTTGAATCAAAATGGAAGAATAGAAGCTGTCAACTTTCAGGTTAGCCCAAAATTTTGGATCACCAGAAGATGAAGGATGAGGATATCCAGGTTCTTAGCTTAGATTTCTCGGTGATGGAGCTTAAGAAATCAGTCTTCCAGCAAGGGAACAATCGTTCACCAGGTATGGATGGTCTTACTTCCTCTTTCTATAAATACTATTGGGATATAGTTTGGAAAGATTTATGGAATGCTGTCAATAGTTTTTTTACTAATGGTTGTATGAGGAAAGAGTGGAAACACACTTTAATTGTTTTGATTGCAAAAGTAAAGAATCCATTGCTTCCTTCCAATTATCGTCCTATTAGCCTATGCTAGATGAATTACAAGGTTGTAGCTACTATGCTAGTTAATAGATTGAAGATGTGTATGCCCAAGATGATTACTGAGGAACAAATGGATTTTATTTTTGGGAGATCTATCTCTGAGCACTGTCTCTTGGCCCAGGAGATTTTACACAAGTTCAAAGTTTCCAGAAATAGGAAGGGGATGATGGCTCTGAAGCTTGATATGGAGAAAGCTTATGATAGCATGGGATGGCCTACCCTTGATCACATCCTCAAATGGTATGGTTTTCCTTCTGGTTATGCTAATCTTATTATGGAATGCATTATTGATGTGAGGTTCTCTATTATCATAAATGGGAGGAATTCTAAATGGATTATGGCTCATAGTGCCTTTCGTCAAGGGTGTCCTTTATCCCCTTATCTCTACATCTTGTGCTCTCAATTTCTCTCCAATTCCATTTATTAAAGGGGTCGTAATATTGGTATTCAAATCTCTCCTAGAGGTCCTACAATTACTCATCTCTTATATGCTGATGATGTTATTATTTTTTCACAAGTCTCTAAGGAAATTGCTAAGGAGGTGAAGAGTATTGTGGATGACTTTTGTAATTGGAATGGGCAAAGGGTCAATACTAATAAATCTCAAATTATTTTCAGAAATATTGTTAGTAATCATATGAGAAAGAAGGTTACTAAAGTTTTGAGCTTCAAAGTAGTCAAGGAGATGAGCTATCTTGGGATAAAGTTATCTCTTAATCGGTTGAGGGCAGCAGATTTTCATGATATCTTAACCAATATGATGGATAGACTCAATACTTAGGGGAAGAAATTTCTTTCTTTGGGTGGTAAGGTTACTCTTATCACTAGCTCTCTTTTGACCATGCCTAACTTCTTAATAACACATTCTATGATCCCTAAGAAGGTGTTGCTTACTATGGAAAAACTTTGTAGAAGTTTTATTTGGGATAAACATGATGGTAGTCATGGTATTCACTACATTGCTTGGGATGATCTTTGCAAACCAAGAAGTATGGGAGGTTTGGGATTACAATCTCCAATGCTGAAGGCTGAACCTTTAAGAGCAAATATGTCTTGGAATTTTCTTCAAAAACCTGATACAATTTTTCATAGAACTATGAGAGCTAAGTATGGGAAGAGTCTCTTGAATGGTACTCATAATAAGGTTACTTATAAAGCTTGGAATATCTTATTAGATGGTGGGAAATTTCTTAAAAACATTACTAGATGGAATGTTGGTAATGGAAAAGAGATCAATATGCTGAATGATATATGGATCCTTGACAGATGTATCAACCAGTGGCCGACTTTGCTGATTGTGCTGCCTTGGAGGGACTGTGTGTTCAATAGTTAATGTTGGAGAATGGTCATTGGAATACTGATTTGCTTCAGGAGAAGTTTCATCCGAAACTTGTTAAGATGATCAGCAGTATCCAGGTTGATTCCAGCAGAGATGACTTGCTGGAAATGCAGAAGTTTTGTCCCGGTAGAACAGTTTCTGGATTGGCTTTTGAACAAGTATTAAGAAGAAGATTAAGTTTAATTGATGATGACTATTATAATTGGATGAATAAACTCAAGTTAAGCAAGAAAGTGGAGATGTTTTGGTGGAGACTTGGGAATTCATCTATTCCTACCAACCTATATCTTAAGAACAGTAAGCTCCTGGATGATGATTCTTGTATTAGAGGTTGTGTAATGGTGGAGAGCTATGAACATATCATTGTTCAATGCAAGTATTTGATTGAAATCATCAATCAGCTTGTTGGTTGGGGTATTTCTATTCCAATTTTTCATTCCTTGGATCGTTGCCTCAAGGAACTTAAGAAAATTTCAGCAAATAATCTGGGTACTATACAAATCTATTGTACCATTATTTACTTCTCTTGGAAAAATAGGAATGAGATTAAGCATGGAAAAACTGCACTTCCTTCTTATGTGGTTGCTTCTAATATATTATCAATGGCCATTACCAAGACTAGTCCGTCTCTTTCAAACTGGAGCACTAACCTCCTTAGGGAGTCATGTTTCTTGGTGCCCCCCACCGAAAGAATGGATGAAAATCAATAATGATGCTTCCTTTGAAAGTGCTCAGATGGCACTTGAAAGTTCGTTAGGGATGTTAAGCCCTATAGAACTGGCCCAAGCTAACTAAAAGAGAGAGGTGAATTGGAAAACTTTAAAACCAAAGATAAAACTAAAACCAATATCACCACATAGAAAAACAACGATGCGGAAATTAAAAGTGCAGAAGTAATAAAGAAAGAACACACCGGATTTATAGTGGTTCGGTCAACCCTTGACCTACGTCCACTCCTTGGAGGCAGCCTCCAAGTATTGCACTAACACAAGTGTCTCTCCTTTAGCCCCCACAGCTAGGTGGAGAAGCCCTTACAAAATCACTTCCACCTCTCCCGGTGCGGCGGAGTTGCCGGGTCCTTTGACACCAAAGAGACTTCTTCTTTGGTGAACTTACCTCGAGATAAGCCTTGAATCCGATGGTACTAAGGTGTGAGTTCACCGGAGCAACCGTGTGGAACCCCCTCCACACTCCCTTGAGTCCCCCCTCACAGGATCTTCTCCCTCTCTCAAACTCCACCCTTTCCTCTCTCCCTTTCAAGCTTTCTTTTCAAGTTTCCCCCACAAGAACGAAGCTCCAATGGCTGCCAAAGACACTTACAAAGTGCCTTGCCATAGCTTAAAAAGAAGCTCTCAAAACGAGCTCATTAATGTATGTTGCCTCCATTATCGTCTATGACGATAGCCAAATCATCCTGGCCGATTAGTTCAAATTTGAGGAAAATCATCCTGAATATCGCCCTGAAATGAAGATGGACGATGTCTAATCGTCCCGGACGATCTTGATATCAGCCTGGACGAAATCCCCATTAATTGCTTTCCAAAACTTCCTGAGAAATTTTGGAAAAATTGACCTGGATCGGTCAGGACGATATTTTATAGTCCAGGCCGATATACCAGGACGATATTCAAAAATAAGATTTTCCTAAATATATATGGCGGCAGATTCTTGCTGAATTGAGCCGATCGTCCTGGCCGATACAAAATCATCTAGGATGATGTGTTTTGCAAAAAGACGACTGCTTTAATGAGGATTCCCTAATTAGGGTTTCTACTTTTGTTAGATCGTCCAGGATGATATTACCAAAAATAGAAATCTTTTAGGGCACAACAAAAAATCTTCCAAGTTACAAATCATCAGATACCACACCAAATACAACAGACTTAAGAAAGGAAAAAGATTACAAACTGACACAGACCTAGTCTACCCAATCTTGAGCTGGTTCCAGATTGCAGTCTGATCGTGTGGACCTGAAATGTTAGCACATAAGGCAGTCGTAGAGAAATAAAGAATATTTACTATCATCAAAATCATAGATCCGCATCAATCTACCCTTTTTTATGATGGAAAAACATTTTAATTTGAATTTTCACAAAAGTAAATCCTCCTAATCTCCCCCTTACTAGAATAAATCCTTTTTTAAAAAAATAGGGGAGATAAAAAAAATAGGGGAGATAAAAAAATTTTTTGTTGTTTTTAATTTTAAGATACAAACACAAAACAGTACAAAAATTTAACAATACGTTCTCCCCCTTTGACATTATCAAAAAAAGAGGAGGCACAAACAAAAAATAAAATGAACAAAAAAATGTTCCCTGATCAAGTGAAAAAACAAAAATATTCTTAAAATGAGAAAGTTATCTCTTAGTTTTAATCAAAAACTTTAGTAGAATTGAATTGACAACGCATATCCCAACAAAGGTTAGAAATTCAAAATCCGATAATCCAAACTCAAGTTCTATAAAAAGGCTCAAAAACTTTTTAATTCAATATCTAAATCATAAAATAAATTAGAGAAAGAAACAATCATTTTTCAAAATCTCATTCCATAAAATATATCTAATAGAAGATCAATGCACGAATTGTTGAATTAAGAATCAAAATTTTCAAAGTCAAGTATCGAAAGTATCAAGGGTTTTCTTAAGCTTTTTAAGAAGTACAAGAAAGGTAAGCATTAACTTTGTGGGCTCATTTTATGCCACTTGACAATTGGTTGGTGCACTGTGCATCTTTTGATACACTTTGTGTATTCTATATTTTTCAATTTAGCGCTTTGCGCATCTTTTATTTTTGGCATCATTAGCCAATTTTTTTTCTTTAAATGCTTCCTTTCTTAAATCTTAGAAATAAAGGAAAACCTATCTTAGTGACAAAGCAAATTTCTTGATTAAGAAAATTATGAGTTAGATTCAACAACTTGCAAAAGATTCCTATGCGATAAATAAAATGTAGGGAGAAAAAAATTTATTTCAAAAACTAATTTAAAAAGATGAAATAGATTTTAAATCAAAAGTAGGATAACCTCTTTTAGGAAATAGAGATTGAGAAAAGAAAATAATGAGTTTTCTTCCTTTGACTATTTAGAGAAGTCAAACAAAATTTACCAAAAATTTAAAAAAAAACAAGAAGTAGATTTTTCATTTTTAGAAAAGTGAGTGTGTATGTTGGATCAAAGAAAAATACGAATAATAAAAATGAATAAGTAAAAAGAAAAAGAAAACAAAAGAAAAACAAAAAAAAAAGAAAAAAAAAACAAAAAACATAACACAAACACACAAATAAGGCTTGTAACAATTATCAAAATTAATATTTTCAAATAAAGGTGGTTTGGTGATTGAAAAACCTTCCGCAAAATTACGATTTGAAATATTAGCCATGGATCGAAATTCAAAAAGTTTTCAAACTCAGTTTTTATGAATCCCGCTCTGATACCACTTGAAAGTGCTCTGATACCACTTGAAAGTGCTCATATGGCACTTGAAAGTTCGTTAGGGATGTTAAGCCCTATAGAACTAGCCCAAGCTAACTAAAAGAGAGAGGTGAATTGGAAAACTTTAAAACCAAAGATAAAACTAAAACCAATATCACCACATAGAAAAACAACGATGCGGAAATTAAAAGTGCGGAAGTAATAAAGAAAGAACACACCGGATTTATAGTGGTTCGGTCAAACCTTGACCTACGTCCACTCCTTGGAGGCACCCTCCAAGTATTGCACTAACACAAGTGTCTCTCCTTTAGCCCCCACAGCTAGGCGGAGAAGCCCTTACAAAATCACTTCCACCTCTCCCGGTGCGGCGGAGTTGCCGGGTTCTTTGACACCAAAGAGACTTCTTCTTTGGTGAACTTACCTCGAGATAAGCCTTGAATCCGATGGTACTAAGGAGTGAGTTCATTGGAGCAACCGTGTGGAACCCCCTCCACACTCCCTTGAGTCCCCCCTCACAGGATCTTCTCCCTCTCTCAAACTCCACCCTTTCCTCTCTCCCTTTCAAGCTTTCTCTTCAAGTTTCCCCCACAAGAACAAAGCTCAAATGGCTGCCAAAGACACTTACAAAGTGCCTTGCCATAGCTTAAAAAGAAGCTCTCTAAACGAGCTCATTAATGCATGTTGCCGCCATTATCGTCCAGGATGATAGCCAAATCGTCCTGGCCGATTAGTTCAAATATGAGGAAAATCATCCTGAATATCGCCCTGAAATGAAGCTGGACGATGTCTAATCATCTCGGACGATCTTGAGATCGGCCTGGACGAAATCCCCATTAATTGCTTTCCAAAATTGCCTGAGGAATTTTGAAAAAATTGACCTGGATCGGCCAGGATGATATTTTATAGTCCAGGCCGATATACCAGGACGATATCCAAAAATAAGATTTTCCTAAATAGATATGGAGGCAGATTCTTGCTGAATTGAGCCGATCGTCCTGGCCGATACAAAATCATCCAGGATGATGTGTTTTGCAAAAAGATGGCTGCTTTAATGAGGATGCCCTAATTAGGGTTTCTACTTTTGTTAGATCGTCCAGGACGATATAAATATCGTCCCGGACGATGTTACCAAAAATAGAAATCTTTTAGGGCACGACAAAAAATCTTCCAAGTTACAAATCATCAGATACCACACCAAATACAACAGACTCAAGAAAGGAAAAAAGATTACAAACTGACACAGACCTAGTCTACCCAATCTTGAGCTGGTTCCAGATTATAGTCTGATCGTGTGGACCTGAAACGTTAGCACATAAGGCAATCGTAGAGAAATAAAGAATATTTGCTATCATCAAAATCATAGATCCGCAACTTCCTTAACTACTTCAGGCTTAGCTGGACTTGGTGGTGTGTTCCGGGATTGCAATGGTAGGTTTATACTTGCATTTAGGGAGAAAATGATGCATTGGGATATAGAACAGTTGGAGATGGGAGCAATTCTCTCGGCCAAGGACTATGTCAAAAGCTGGATGAGGGACTATAAAGGTGTGATTGTGGAAAGTGATAACATTAATGTTATCAACTATATTCAAAACTCCTTGAAGCAGAACAAAGGGATTCTAAACTTCAATTTGGTACGAAATTCTTTATTTGGGAATGATTTCAATAAAATTGTCTTTCTACATGCTTATAGGAAATGTAATTGTTGCAACCCATGACCCCGAGTTTGAGATTTTGATGATGCCAAATAATGAGTGTTTTGGAACAACCTTTCATTGAATACTATTTTATTTGCTATTGTTCTTGAGTACTAACATTTCAGGAAGACCACAAGTGACTCAGGATGAAAGGAAGACTAAAGAAAGGGTAGATTAGGAGTATGAGTCAAACATTGTATTTTCCTATTTATTTTATTTTATTTTATTGAGTCTGGCCACAAAATGCATAAGAGTAAGAGCAACCATGCACACACACAGGGGGTGAGTTTGTTTTTAAATAAAAATTGTCATAGAAATTCTTCTCTGTAGATTGTACTGTACGAAGTTATTTCGTACCGTACGATCAGAGCTATGTAGACGATTCTGTGAATAGATCGTACTGTACGAATATTTTCGTACTGTATGATATGTTCAGATCCAAAACCCTAGCCGTAGTTTAATTTGAGTAAGTGATTTTGTACCGCTCGTACTGTACGAACGTGTTCGTACTGTACGATCTATTTTTAATACTTACTTAAATTAACCCGTAAGTAGTGCATGTAATCCAGGCCTAATTAATTTTTGAACATCGTACTGTACGAACCGGATCGTACCATACGATGAACAGAGACGACATCTGATCGTCCAGACCATCGTCCTGTACGTATAGTGTTTTGTGGATCGTACCGTACGATATTATATCGTACAGTATGAATTGTTTTTGAACTGTTCGTACATCTTCGTACCAGGACGACGTCTGTTTATACATATCGTACTGTATGATGTTGCATCGTACTGTATGAACAGTAACAGCTACTTTTGAAATCAGAGGTTTTTGGAGCCCATTGTAGATGTCAATCAAGTTCTTTTTTGAGTAAGAATCACAGAGGGGGTGAACGTGGTTAGAGAGAGATTCCAAGGGAGAGAGATCTAGAGAAATTCTTGAGGGTTGAGAGAGGAAGGAGGTGGTGAGCGTTGTGAGGGAGAAGAGGTGTGAGGGAGATCACACGGTTGCTCTAAGCTTGCTGCATCTTGCTCCTCCTGTGGCCCTAGAAGGATTTGAGGGAGGATCTCCAAGGGAAAGGCTCGTCTACATCCGTTACCTCGAGGTTCTCTGCCTTCTCCAGGAGGGAGAAAAATGAGAAGGTTCTTTGCCGTCGCCAGGAGGGCGAAAACAGAGTTTGGCACTCCGCCACGCCGGGTTGGTGAAAGGGAGGTTTGTAAAGGCTTCTCCGGCTTGCCGAGGGGGGCAAAAGGAGAACTATTTTGATAGTGAAAATCCCGGAGCGGAGGACTCCGGGGAGTGGACGTAGGTCATATTTTTACCGAACCACTATAAAAATTCTTGGTGTATTTTTTTCTTATCGTCGTTTACTTTTTACTTGCATTAAATTTTCATAACTATTGCATGGTGAAGCTTGTGGAAGAAAAAATTGTTTAAAATTTTGTTGTAGTATTTCAAAAATAACAAAAAAATTAGAACTCTTGTTTAGGGTTATTTTTATTAAGGAAAAGATTTTTACAATTCACCCCCCTCTTGTCATTTAGTAATTTCAATTGGTATCAGATCTTGTTTTTCAAAAATAGTGTTTTAGAAAACCTTGAAAAAACGATCATGTCGAACTTTGGTAATCGTAACACTGCGGAGGGTTATTCAATAACTCGTCCACCACTTTTTGATAACATTCCATTTGATTTCTGGAAAATTAGAATGTCTACATTTTTACAATCTATAGATTACCGCATGTGGATGTTAATAAATGATGGATATGTTGCACCGTTTAAGATTGTTAATGGTTTGAAAACTCCTGTACCTTTTATTGAATGGAGCAATGAGGATAGGGAGTTAGCCCAACTGAATGCTAAGTGCTTAAACTGCTTTTTTTGTGCATTGAAATCTGAGGACTATATGATAGTATCTACTTATGTTTCTGGTAAGGAGATTTGGGATTGACTGTGCATTACATACGAAGGAACAAATGAAGTAAAACAGTCTAGGCTTAACATTCTACTGCATGATTATGAATTATTCCGTATGAAACCTAGCGAAACAATTTCTGACATGTACACTAGGTTCACCCAAATTGTGACATCCTTGCATGCATTAGGTAGAGAAATTTCAAATTCTGAGAAAGTGAATAAAATTCTTAGATGCCTACCTAGTTCCTATGATGCTAAGATAACTGCTATCACTGAGTCCAAAGATCTTAATGTTTATTCTATTGATAACCTCCTTGGGTCACTCATTGCATACGAGCAAGGAGTGAGCCAAAGGCAAAGTGATGCAGGTGAAAAGAAAAAGGAGCGGACGATGGCATTAAAAGCTAACAACTCAGAAAGTGAAAGCTCTGCAGGGTAGGAAGATGATGAGATAGCACTGATGACCCGACAGTTCAAAAATTTCCTGAAGAGAAAACAGAAGCGTCATCAGAACAGCTGGAATAAAGGTAAGAGCTCAAGGTCCAATAAGGTTTCATCTGATACAATCTGTTTTGAATGCTGGAAGCCAGGTCACCTTCGAGCCGATTGCCCTAATTTGAAGAGCCAACCAGCTAAGGAGAAAGGTGATGAGAAAGCCAAATACAAGAAAGGAAGGATGAGGACACAGAAAGCTTTTTGGGCTGACTCTGCCTCAGAATCGTCAGAGGAAGAAGAAGAGGAGGAGGTAACTAATTTGTGTCTTATGGCTAACGATAACCTTGATCAATCGGATCAAGACGAGGTATGTCAACTTTCATATGATGAATTACTGCTTATTACTGAGAATATTCATGACTCGTATAGGAAACTGAAAAAAATGCATGCTAAACTTAATATTGAATTTAGTTCGTTACAAATTGAGCATGCTAACTTAGTTAAAGAAAATTCTGATTTAGATAAAGATCACATGTTGCTTCTTGATGAGTATGATGCATTAAATAAGAAGCATATTGAACTAATTGAAGCGCATGAATCCTTGAAAACATCGCATATTGAACTAGATGTAGAGTTTGAAAAACTAATGGCACTTGCATTAGAAGTAGATCATAGTGAGCACTTACTATTAATAGAAGTTGATGGATTGACAGCTCAAAATAAAACTTTTAGTGAGAGAATAAAAGAACTAGAAAATGAAATTGCATCACTCACAGGCCATCCTCGCAAACCCCCAACACAGCATGCATCACAAAACTTTAGAAAAAGGCACCACCACTCATATAGATTAGTAAACCCATTTCCTGGTGTTAGGTGTTTCTCTTGTGGCATGCTAGGTCACATAGCCCGCACATGCACAATTCACTATATGACACACTTAGTATGGAGACCTAAACTGCATCCATCACAGCATAGCATGCATACATCTCATTCATGCAAGCATAAGGAGGAACCCAAACTCACTTGGGTTCCCAAATCTAATCTTTGAATGAAATTATAGGGATGCTCTCACAAAAGACCTAGTGAGAGCATGTGGTACCTGGATAGTGGCTGCTCGCGACACATGACTGGAGATATGAAGAAGTTCATCCTATTGCAGACCAAAACTAGAGGCAAAGTAACGTTGGGAGACAACACTACCAGGAAGGTGATAGGCTCAGGTATCGTTGGTAATGCTAAGAATTTTTTAATTGAAAATGTTTTATTAGTTGATGGTTTAAAGCATAACTTACTTAGCATTAGTCAACTGTGTGACAAAGGTTTTGATGTTAAGTTTTTTACTGATAGATGCCTGATTAGTTTATTTGATGAAATAATTTTAGAAGGAAAACGAATGAACAATGTTTACATGTTAGATCTTGATTGCGTTGATAGCTCAAAATCATTTTGCTTGAAAACAATAGTTGATGACTCGTGACTATGGCATAGGAGACTATGCCATGCTAGTATGAAAACTCTTAGAAACATCACTTAGAAAAACCTAGTTAGAGGTGTACCTAAGTTAGACTTTACCAAGGATCACTTATGTGATGCTTGCCAACTAGGAAAATAAGTCAAATCATCATTTCACTCAATTAGAGATGTGATCACCTCTAGGCCACTAGAAATTCTACACATGGACTTATTTGGACCCGTTAGTACAGCCAGTCTAGGTGGAAAGAATTATGGATTTGTGATTGTAGATGACTTCACTAGATTTACTTGGGTAAGATTCTTAGCACACAAAAATGAGTCTTTTGAGGAATTTAAAGTATTCTCCACATGGATTCAACAAAAATTAGGTTGTGAAATATCAACAATCCATAGCGATCATGGTGGAGAGTTCCAAAATGATAGGTTTGAGTCATTCTGTCAAGAGATAGGAATAGAACACAATTTCTCAGCTCCTAGAACACCCCAACAGAATGGCATAGCAGAAAGGAAGAATAGAACTTTGGTAGAAGCTGCTAGGGCAATGTTAGCGGAGTATACACTTCCTAGATACTTTTGGGCAGAAGCAGTCAACACAGCCTGTTATGTTTTGAACAGAGTAAACATAAGATCGAAGCTAAATAAAACTCCATATGAACTCCTTAAGGGTAGGACTCCAAATCTTTCACATTTACATGTCTTTGGGTGTAAGTGCTTCATCTTAAATAATGGTAAACATCCCTTATGAAAATTTGATCCCAAGTCTGATGAGGGTGTCTTCTTAGGTTATTCTTCTGTAGGTAAGGCCTATAGAATTTTTAATAAGAGAACCCTTGTAGTAGAAGATTCCACCCATGTGCTATTTGATGAATCAGATAAGCCCTCAGAATCTAAAATTGAAGATGATGAAATAGAGGCAATTCAATGAGTAGAGACGATGACCTTAGGAGAAAGGGTCGAACCTCAGGAAGCTTTGCCTAGAGAATGGAGATATTCTTCTAGTCATCCTAAAGAGTTAATTTTAGGAGACCCTTCAGAAGGTGTAAGAACTAGGCATGGACTTAGGAAGGAGGTTAGTCACTCAGCATTCATCTCTATGATAGAACCCACAAGTATATTAAGGATAATTTAAAGAAATATGAAATGGATAGTGCAAAACCCATGAACACCCCAATGAGTTCGACAATCCAATTAGATAAGGATCCTAATGGAAAATCAGTAGATCAAAAAAAATATAGAGGAATGATTGGATCCCTTCTTTACCTGTTTGCCAGTAGACCAGACATAATGTTTAGTGTGTGCCTTTGTACCCGTTTCCAAGCCGATCCTAAAGAGCCTCACTTAACTGCTGTCAAAAGAATTCTTAGATATCTACTAGGCATCCCAAACTTAGGAATTTGGTATCCCAGACACAGCACTTCCTTTGAAATCCTGGGGTACTCAGATTCTGACTTTGCAGGATGTAGGATAGATAGAAAGAGCACCTCTGGTACCTGCCAATTCATCGGACAATCATTAGTTTCTTGGTCCAGTAGGAAGCAAAACTCAGTAGCACTTTTCACAGCTGAGGCAGAATATATTGCAGTAGGAAGTTGTGTTGCACAAGTGCTATGGTTAAAACAACAAATTCTTGATCTTGGACTACCTGTTGGAACCATCTCGATCATGTGTGACAACACAAGTGCAATTTGTATATCTAAGAATCCAATTCAACACTCTCGAACGAAACACATAGACATTAGACATCATTTCATTAGAGATCACGTCGCTAAGGGAGATATAGAACTACATCACATCGCTACAGGAGATCAATTGGCAGACATATTCACAAAACCTTTAGCTTTCGACACCTTTAGCACCCTGAGGACCAGATTAGGTGTCATAGATATAACAACATAAAAAAAAATAAAAATTTGTGTTTTTTTGTTTTGTTTGGCTGCTCCTGATCATCACACACTCACCTCACCAAAACTCGGCGTTCACTGTTCATCGTACTGTACGACCTACATCGTACTGTATGATATATCTCACTGTCCACAAACAAGCTGATTTCGGCTCTGTTATTCGTACTGTACAATCTCGATCGTACTGTACGATATTCATCCCGCATAGTTGCCTACCGTATTGTATGATATATCTTTTTTCGTACAATACGATCCACGTCAACAACGGATTGGGATGAATTAAACCCGGTTGGTACGACATTATTGAGTATCGTACTGTACGATACCAACATATCATATGGTACGATCCACATCAGCACACGGAATAAATGTGAGTTAAAGCTGTTCGGTATGATATTTATTATGTATCGTACTGTACGATACACCTGTTCGTATAGTACGAAACTTTTGGTCAAAAGTCGTACTGAGGCCTCGGGACGATCGAAATTCGCCTGATCGTACTATACGATATATATCGTACTGTACGATTTGACTGCCTTTTCCCGAAATGAACGGTTAGAACATTGATTGCCTATCGTACTGTACGATTTAAGATCATACTGTACGATGTCCGAAATTTCCTATAAGTACCCTTACCTAGGCCGTTCTTTTCACTGAAACCTCTCCTCACTCACTTCTTCACTCGTTTTCGTGCCCTATTGAAATGTCTAAGCGAGGTCGGATGACTGCTGGAAGCTCGTCCTCGTCGAGTCGCCAACCTGATCGTTTTCTGAATACTAAAAATGAGGAAGCCTACCATCGATATAGAGCCTGCAAAATTTCCCCTTAAAAAATGCTTAATCAGGCTGCTCTCAATTTCGAGGTAATGAGCCTCTTTGCTTCCACCACCTTCCAATTCCTACTCACCCTGGCGTTTTCATATAATTATGGACTCTTTTTGAATTTCTCGCCAACCTCACCTACACCGTCGACAACACCACTTTTCACTCCTTTGTTTGTGGCCGCACCGTTGAGATCACTGGAGCCGATATCGCCCAATATATTGGGCTGTCCACTGAAGGACCTTAGGAATACTGCTTTTCATCAACACCAACCTCTTGTTCAATCCTTAACTCGAAATGCACGTATAATTCAACATGTTCTTCGAACCTCAATCATACCCAAAGGTGGCGACCGTATCAATCTGACCCCTACCTTGTCCGTCGCTACCTATCTTATTATGTCCAACATTAAGTTGGATGAGGTCGATTTAATTAGCAACTATATTCTCCACATGACTTTTGTTTGTCTACCTACCACCCGACGGAAATAGAATCTAGCTCTTGGTCACCTAATCGGATATATCCTCCACAATAAATATCAATTATCCTACCCTGGTGAACCCGACATTCTTCCTATTTTTTATACAGATGCTTCCTTCCGTATTCTCTTTCATCGGGGGCATGAGCCTGAATATCCAGTATTTGATGACGAAGAAGGAGAAGATGCCCCAGCCGCAGCTCCAGCTCGACCACGACGCCATGCTGCACCCCGATCACCTGCACCAGCACCAGCGCACCCTAATGATGATTTAGTCGCCCGCTTCGACCAGCTGCAGACTCGTCTCGACATGCATATTCAAGAACAACATCACCAACACAAGACTGATATGCAGTGATTTGGAGAACATTTCACTGCAATTGATCACCGCTTCGATGCTCTATTTCAATATTTTCAACCAAATCCACCTCCACCACCACCAGATCAGGACCCGTCTGCTTAGTTTGTTTATGTTTGCATTGTAGTTTTTTTTTTTTTTTTTTCTTCTTTTACTTTTTGCTTTTAGTTGCTCCTCCTTTTTGTGCTGTCAAAGGGGGAGAAGTTTGTTGTACCTTGTTGTGCCTGTTATCTAAATGCATTCCTTTTTGTTTTACACTTGCTTTTGGTATCATTTTTTTTCTTGTGTTTACTTTAAAAAAAAACAAAAAAAAAAAAGAAATGCTTTTCGTACTCACTTGCAACAAATTATTTGACATCATCAAAAAGGGGGAGATTGTTGCAACCCGTGACCCCGAGTTTGAGATTTTGATGATGCCAAATAATGAGTGTTTTGGAACAACCTTTCATTGAATACTATTTTATTTGTTATTGTCCTTGTGTACTAACATTTCAGGAAGACCACAAGTGACTCAGGATGAAAGGAAGACTAAAGAAAGGGTAAATTAGGAGTATGAGTCAAACATTGTATTTTTCTATTTATTTTATTTTATTTTATTGAGTATGGCCACAAAATGCATAAGAGTAAGAGCAACCATGCACACACACAGGGGGAGAGTTTGTTTTTAAATGAAAATTGTCATAGAAATTCTTCTCTGTAGATCGTACTGTACGATGTTATTTCGTACCGTACGATCAGAGCTATGTGGACGATTCTGTGAATAGATCGTACTGTACAAATATTTTCGTACTGTACGATATGTTCAGATCCAAAACCCTAGCCGTAGTTTAATTTGAGTAAGTGATTTTGCGCCGCTCGTACTATACGAACGTGTTCGTACTGTACGATCTATTTTTAATACTTACTTAAATTAACCTGTAATTAGTGCATGTAATCCAGGCCTAATTAATTTTTGAACATCGTACTGTACGAACCGGATCGTACCATAGGATGAATAGAGACGACATCTGATCGTCCAGACCATCGTCCTGTACATATAGTGTTTTGTGGATAGTACCGTATGATATTATATCGTACAGTACAAATTGTTTTTGAACTGTTCATACATCTTCGTACTAGGACGACGTCTATTTGTACATATCGTACTGTATGATGTTGCATCATACTGTAGAAACAGTAATGGCTACTTTTGAAATCAGAGGTTTTTGGAGCCCGTTTTAGATGTCAATCAAGTCCTTTTTTGAGTAAGAATCATAGAGGGGGTGAACGTGGTTAGAGAGGGATTCCAAGGGAGAGAGCTCTAGAGAAATTCTTGAGGGTTGAGAGAGGAAGGAGGAGGTGAGCGTTGTGAGGAAGAAGAGGTGTGAGGGAGATCACACGGTTGCTCCACGCTTGCTTCATCTTGCTCCTCCTGTGGCCCTAGAAGGATTTGAGGGAGGATGTCCAAGGGAAAGGCTAATCTACATCCGTTACCTCGAGGTTCTCTGCCTTCTCCAGGAGGGAGAAAAACGAGAAGGTTCTCTCCCGTCGCCAGGAGGGCGAAAATAGAGTTTGGCACTCTGCCACGCCGGGTTGGTGAAAGAGAGGTTTGTAAAGGCTTCTCCGCCTTGCCGAGGGGGGCAAAAGGAGAACTATTTTGATAGTTAAAATCCCGGAGCGGAGGACTCCGGGGAGTGGACGTAGGTCATATTTTGACCGAACCACTATAAAAATTCTTGGTGTGTTTTTTCCTTATCGTCGTTTACTTTTTACTTGCATTAAATTTTCATAACTATTGCATGGTGAAACTTGTGGAAGAAAAAATTGTTTAAAATTTTGTTGTAGTATTTCAAAAATAACAAAAAAATTAGAACTCTTGTTTAGGGTTATTTTTATTAAGGAAAAGATTTTCACAATTCACCCCCCCTCTTCTCATTTAGTAATTTCAGTAATAAGGTAGCCAACTTGTGTGCTACTATGGCTTTAGAGAGTAGCTTTTATTTTGATAGCTTTTCTTTTGATGATATCCCTCCCTTGATGGCTAGTTTGATCAAGGAAGAGTATCATCCTTTTGCTCTTTGTAATTAGTTCTTTTTTATTTTTCTCCTTAATGCATATTGCATTTCTTCAAAAAAAAAAAAACAAAATGCAACCTCATTATCCAAATTAATATAAAAATATTGAGAATTAACTTAATAATAAAATCAGGCAAAAATTGATAAGTACATCATTATTCCAGATCTTATTAATAATAAAATCCTTCACTTTGTAAGCAGAGGTAGAGTGAGTGTATAAAAGATTGTAAATAGAAAAATTATCCAATAATTTATCTTGCCAAAAAAAAAATGTTGCCAACTCCCATACCCCATTGATTAAGCTCTTCTTCTTCCCACTTAATGTTACATAATCTTTTCTAATTAAAGGAGTCCACTTATTTGAAAATATAATTCAAAGGATGATTCCAGCACAATATTTAGAAATCATGAACTTGGCCCATAAACTTTTTTTAGCCCTAAAGGTAAACTATAGTTTATGGATATAGGTCTTGGTCAAATCCATGAAATTCTTAAAGCCAAGTCTTCCCTCATCCAGATTCTCCGAATAATTACTCCTAGAACTCTATAACATAGCATGTTTACCATCTTTAGCACCCCAAAGAAATTTGTTAAATAAAATCTCCATTGTGCTATAAATATTTGTAGTATGACACATAGTATGCATCAAGTAAATGGGAAAAGAACACAAAATATGTTTAATAATAATAAGCCTACCTCTAAAAGAATGAAAATTAAAAGCCTAAGAAGAAAGTTTCTTATGAATAATAGTGAAAATATCATCAAATAAAGGAGACCATTTGTTACCCTTATAAAGAGGAGTACCCAAATACTTCAAAGGTAAGCAGTTCTTTTTAAAACCAAATTTTTTTCAATACTAGTAACCTGCATGTGAGATATAGACTTAGCAGGAATAAAATAGCTTTTAGAAGGGTTAAAAATTAAACCACTAGTATGCTGAAATAAATTAAGAAATTTGAACATAATAATAAGCATTTCAATAGAGCCATTAAAGAAAATAATAAATTCATCTACAAAGCTCAAATGGGTAATAGGAAAACCACCACCCATTCTAATTTGTAGAGTAGGATGAATCCTAAAAAGATTATTAATACCACGAGATAAGAATTCCATAGTAATGATAAAAAGAGCAGAAGATAGAGGATCCCCTTATCTTAAACCATGAGAAGATTTTAAATATCCATGAGACTTACCAATAATAATAATAGAAAAGTAAAAATGTTCTATGATATTTTAATAAGATTAATGAAATGCATATTGAAACAAAAAATATTTAAAATAGTATAAAGATATTCCTAATTAAGATTGTTGTATGCTTTAGTAATATCAACTTTGAAAAAAATATTTCCACCCAAAACTTTAGTATGCAAATCATGAACTAATTCTTGAGCGAGTAAAACATTGTCAAATATAGATCTACCATTAACTAAACCAGTTTGTTCCAAAGAAATAATCTTAGGAAGAATTAAAACAAGCCTCCCCATAATTATTTTGCTAATAAGTTTATTACAAAAAGTACATAAACTAATGGGACGATAATCATTCCAAAAATTAATGGCATTGGATTTGGGAATTAAAACTATAAAAGTAAAAGTAAAGAATTTAGGTATAGGATTGCCCCTAAAAAAATCCACCATAGCATTGACGATGTCCTCTTTAATAATAAGACAAGTATTTTGTAAGAACTTAGTAAAAAACCATCAGTGTCAGCAATCGAATCAGAGTTCATATCTTTCAAAGTTTGCCAAATTTCCTTCTCATAAGGAGTTTTAGTTAACAACAAATTATCCTCTACAGAAATAAGAGAAGGAATACACTAGAAATCAATATTAAAACCTGGGAAAAAGTTTTTATTTAAAGCATTATCAAAGTACTCAACACTTGAGGCATCAATTAAATCAGGGTTTTAATGACATTACCATTAGGGGAGGTGATCTTATAAATTTCCCTACTAACTTTATTGTAATTAGCAATATTATGAAAGAAAGTAGTATTGTGATCACCTTCCACAAGAAATTTAGAAGCGACTTTTTTCCTACAATAAGCTTCTTCTTTTTCCTGAAGTTTGAACAAAATAGTCTTAGTGTCGTTGAGAGTGGCTAAGTTGTCAAAGGATGAATTCTGCATGTAGACCATATCAATATTTTCAACATCTTTTTCAGCAACATAATACTAGTAAATATGTTCTTGAAGACGCATTTATTCCACCAAGATAATTTTTGCTTAAGTATTTTTAGTTTAAACCAAAACCTAATCATACCAAAAACATTATGAGAAGGGAAAAGGCGGGCACACAAGTTAATTTGCACAATTTGTAAAACGTTTTCAACATGCAGACACATATTTTGGAATCTAAAGGGTTGAAAATTATTTATACTATTCCTATTAATGCTTTATAGCAAAAGATAATGGGTAGATAAAGTTTTGGTTAAATGATCAATATGAGTCTATTGAGACGAAGAAACTTAATAGTCATTAAAAAGAATGTGATCTAATCTTTGCCACATAGTACCCTTATTCTAGGTAAAACTAATGTAAAGAAGGTTACAATTCATAATCATATTATTAAAATCTTCCATAGAATAATAATTAGGAGGCTTAACTCCAACTTTTTTAGAAGAATTAGTAATACAGTTAAAATCCCCTCCAACTAACCAAGGGGAATTAACAGAAGCAGTAAAATCTGTGAGTTGATTCCAAAGAATTTTCCTCCCTAACCTAAAACAAGAAGCATAAACAAAATATGCATAACAAGATACTTAATTAAAGTTAATGCTAGTATGAATCAATTGAGGCAAATCCATGATGATATCTAAAAAAATAATGTGTTTCCAAAAAATCTAAATTTTATTAGTACAATTTCCAAAAGAAAAAACATAACCTAACTTATTACGAACATAAACCAAATTAGTAGTAGAAACTAAAGGCTCAATTAAAACAAGAAAGTGGATGTCAAAAATTCTACACAAATTTTTAAACCTATTCTTAGATAGAGAGTCACCCACACCCCTTAATGTTCCAAACAATAGTATTAACCATTAAAAGATTGGTTAGAAGCTCTAGTGACCCTTGGGGTAATGTTAGACGTATTCTTCTTATTCTTACCCTTCTTTTTATAAGCAGATGTAAAACCATCCTTACTAATGTTAGCCTTTCCAATAGGAGGTGACATAGAGTTATTAGTGTAGCCCTTAAGACCATCCTTGGGAGTAGAAGCATCATGAGATTCAATTTCTCCTTCTTCCATATCATCAACCTTATCCCTATCAGTAAACTAATTATTTTTTGAAGAGTATGTGGATTCACTTTCACACTTATCTTCACTAACTTGATTAATAGGACAATCATTTAGGTCATTTTCTTGTAACCCTTCTTTCTCATCGATGTTATGATCCTTGATTCCTTGATTAACTAAGGAGCCATAAATAAAATGATTTTGAGCATCACCAACCTTTTCCCATACACCATTTTCACCCACAAAAAATAAATCTTGATCCTCATTAGAAACCACATTCTCGATATTACATTGACCATCTTTATCTACCTTATCCAAAATTCATTCACTCCTTAAGGAATTATCTAAAGGTCCAATATCTATGTCATCACCTGAAGCTTTTGGATCCTCCAAATTTATGTTTTGAGCCTTTTCCTTATAAAAAATATGAATACCAAGGACATCTGGTTCTCCATTAATAGGTCCAACCATAGAATTCTGGGTCATATTATTCTTTCTAAGTTGAGGATGGGCAATAAAACAATCATTTACCAATGTCCATGAACTTTACAATGCAAACAAAAATTCAAAACATTTTCAAACACAACTTTAGGCAAATACCCAAAAAAATTTAGATCCAAGACAGATGTCTTTTGGATGCTTCTTCATGATATCAAATTCCACCAGGTTCCTAGCCACTGATGGCCTCGAATGGGTGGCGGTGGCTTGATTCATTTGAAGAGGTCTACCAAAAATAGATCCCAAAACATAAAGAACATGAGAATTAAAAAAATACAAACGTAAATTAGGAAAACATATCCAAATAGGAACAATTGGAGATTCCTCTTTGACATAAAAAAAAGGTGTCCATTTCAATAACCTCATTTAACAGTTAAGAATATAATAAGTTCTTCAATCAAAAACTTTACTATAATCAAGATCATTGGATAAATGAATCGCCACATGTTTAGCATTATGCAAACTAATAGAAAAATACTAGATAATTTCATCTTCCCAAAGAAAGCATGAATAAAATTAAGATTAGGTCGTTAGAACAAAAACTTCCCAACAAGAGTGAACTGAATTGAGCTAGCAAGTTGGAGAATATAATCATCAGACATTAAAAGAGCAAGAAAGTCTTTTACTATCAATTTAGTTAAGGAGAAATTATGTTCCTTCAAAGAACTTTATCCGACAAGAGCATCACAAAAAGACCAAGATTTGTTTCCACAACCATCATTGTCCAAAAATCCTTTAAAAGAAATAAACAGAGCTGAAGGGGAAGGCCCCAAGGACTTGGAGCCGGAGTACCCTCCATGACGAACAAAACCTAAGGCCAACCGACCCTAGGAGAAGATAAAACAATGCACACACAGAAACAAAACACAAAAGAAACACAAAATAAATAACAGTCTACAGTAGAAACCATGAAGGGAACAGTAGAGAACGAAAGAGAATTGAATCGCTACAGAGTCACCTTCCAAAGAAAGAGCTGTTGGGCTCAAAGGATTGCAAAAATCTCACCCAATTAGATGATAATAATTAGAGTTATTTGGGACTAAAAAAATGTAAGTTTATTTTTTAATTCTTGGTAAGTTGACCCCCCTCATTAAATTATTTATTTTAAAAATGGGAAAATTATTTGATTTTTTTTTATTTTTGCTTTTCTAATTTTTAAAATACAAATTTTTTTTCAATTTTAAAAATTTTTAATTTTTTAAAAGAAAATGTAACATAAAAAATACTAAAATAAAATTGTACTAATCTAAATACATGTATAACTAACACTACACCTACTTCCCCTTTTTACATCAACAAAAAGTGGAATACAAATGTAATGAAAATGTAAGACTAAAAATATAGTACAATAAAAATAAGCTAGAAGATAACGAAATCTATTCATTAAATGGACCCTACTCTAATGGTAATAGTGGTTAAAAGTAATGGTGTAGGGAAGTAAACTAATATGTAAATCATGCATGATTTGCCTCATGTTTTTGTTATATCCTCAGTATGAGGTGGACTTTGAATATATTTCTCTAGTCATAACTCTAAGCAATCAAATCATTCAATCCATGAGTCAGGAGATGGTAACTGAAATGTTATGATAACTTCAACATAAGATGGTGTGATAGGTGTTTGGTGCTCCCTTGCTCTCATTTGAATCATGCTCCCCTATTGGTAGTGTTCCATTGTGTTGATCACTATAAAAGAGATAAAAAGAATTATATGTGTAGAAAATATGGAAGTAGTCAGCTAATGTAGGGTTCATTAGGTTATATTTTTTACCTAACATATATGTTATAATGTGTCCTAATACTAGGTTCTATGCAAGATGTTCGTGATGGGGTGAACTGATGTGTGCAGGAAAGTAAGGATTTATTACAGACTGTGTAATAAATACTTGTTCTATCAATGTTAAAGAATGCTTATGTTTTCTTTGATCTTTAAATAATGGAGCCTACTTAAATATACATAATTATACATGCCAAATCATATAATAAAGTGATGAAGTATAGTGTTAAACTAACGAGGAAGTGTTATGCTTACTTGTAATAAAATTATTACTGCTTATTTTAACATGCATATTTATCATGCTAAAATAAAAAAAATGAGGTTTTTAGAGTTTCTATCACTAGATACAAATAGTAAAATATTTGATATAATATATAATAAAATATATTGGATTAAAGAATGTAAATATCATATTTTTCCTAATATGACATTTAATTATAGATGTCATTCAGAGCATGTGCATCTCTAGATCTCTATCAAGTTTGTAGAGGTGAAAAAGATATTTACTGACCTCTTAAGGTTATAATTCTCTTCTAGAACATAGAATATTAAAACATCCTATGTCTTGGCATACCAACATTCTATTTTAATATTCATGATTATTCTTATATTCCTCCATTAAGGTTATACATCACATAAGATTTTAACTACACACATAACCACTATATACATAAATAAAGATAGAAAAAATTGAGAACATCACTAACTCATTAAAGTATAAGAGTCTTCATAAGCACTTAATATCCTCTTCACATCATCAACCCAAAATAAGAAATCCACGCAAACATAGAATAAATGACAAGCAAACTCATTTTCATTGAATTCACTAAAGAATCAAAATATAAGAGAAATAGTGAAATTTTATTACCATGTAGGATAAAAGTGTCTTCCCTACACTCCTTACTTCACTTATAGATTTTCTTCAAAAAATACAGGCTAAACACTCTAATAGATTATATCATGTACTTCCCTAGAATCCCTTAGATTTTACTCTTAGAGGGAACTAGAGAAGCATCTTGAAAAATACTAAGTTTTACATAAGTGATTGAACTCCCTCACAAATAAAACATAACATCTACTTATAGAAAAACATAAAAAATATGTTTGACACTATGACACTTGAAAGTGAGGCACTACTGCACTCAAAAGTGAACTAGCACCTCGATGCTGAAATGTTTGGTCCACAAAGATGCTTGATAATGTAGAATGGTTATTAAGTGAATAAATGCATCTTTCACTTTTGTGACTTATCTCTTGGAAGTTATAACTGTAGCACCTTGACACTATAGAAATTAGAGCATTAGAATAAGTTAAATGAATAAAGTTACAATTCTAGTTAGAAAATTTCTAATAATTATCTTAATGTGTCACCCTTACTATTGCTTATTTTTAATTTATATGTTATGAATATAATAATTGACTATTGAATTTTGCAATGAATAAGTTAGCTTAAAGATTAGATGTGTTTGTAATCAAAGCTGAAATTTCATTAGTTTACCATTAGTTGCGCTAGTTCTTCTGTCTTATCATTTGTAAATTTAGGTATAAGTTGCAGTTAGACTTTAAAATTTAAACTGATATTAATTTTTGAATGTATTCTTCTTTTTTACATTTTAGAACTTTTTTCTCATATATATATGAACATAAAATTTTTGATCCAACTAGCTTTTTGATACTAATTAGATATGAACATAAAATTTTTGAATGTATTCTTCTTTTTTCTCATATAATGTTGAATTTAAACTTAGCTTTTAGGATTTTTGGGTCTACCAAGGGCTAACCATGATCAAAAGGATTAACCATGGGTCAACCATAAACCCAAATAACCCTAATATGGATTACAATCATTTTGAATTAAAACTAAAGATGCATTGTTAATTTTAGCTATTCATAATGATTTATGGTTCATTTTTAGGGTTTATGTCAAACTTAGGTTGACCATAATCAAAGAGGTTTGACCAGTAATCAACCTTGAATCAATTAAGAGTGTTTAGACTCTAGTCACAAGTTAAATAGCTACATTTGGGTGTTTGATTTAAGTTTTATGTTAAGAATTGCTCTTGGTCAAACCCTCTTTGATTAATGGCCAATGGGGGTTAACTAACATATTGAACCATGTGATGAGTTCAGGAATGGGTCCATACTTTTTAAGATAATTCCTAATAGCCAAAGGTTACATAAGGTGGGAATTAACTACAACCTTTCACAAATAATTTGTCATGCCCTAATCTAATTTAAAAGAATTATCACTTTTAATCTTTTAATTACATATTAGAGCTATTGTTAACATCTATATACTAGATAAATACAATTAAAATATATTTTCTTTTTCATTTAATATAATATCAAAAAACACACACACACACACACATATGCATTTTATTTTTATCCCCAAAAATTATATATAAATGATAATAATATATTTTTTACATCAGTCTATCCTTATACATTCATGACTATAAAAAATAAATAAATAATAAAAAATACAATATGTAAATCACTCAATTTGGATCAACCTCACTCTACTAGATCCTAACCATTCCTTGAAATTATGTAAATCACAAAATGAGATAACAAAAACCTACAACAGTTAACAATGAATAATAATATAAATAATATACATATAATAATTCAATCAATATCAGTATGAACAACAACGATCACTATGAATAATTTAATTAGTATCAATTGATAAATAATATAAATTAAACTGATTAATAACTATAGAAGGATCAATAAATTCTTTCATTTTTATATCAATGTCATTTAAGATATTAGGTGAACTATGGATCTATGCATGTACATATACTTAGAATAGAAATATATATGCCACTATAATGTTTATCAGTAGTAAAGGGCTTTAATGCAGCTCAATGTGCTAGGGTCCATTCTTATGTCATGATATCAATATGTTTATTACATCATATGTCTATTTCTATGGATGGCATATTATATTAATACATGTGTATCATGTATCATATATCATATATTTCATATTTATCTCATTAGTTATCATGTTCATGTATCAACAGTATTATATATTATGTTCATGGCATATTATTTTATTTATATAACTATTATATTATGCAATGTCGTATCAATTCATATGTAATTATATTATGTATACATGTCATATAACATCAATAATAATCAAGGAAGAATATAAGACTCCTATTGTGTTTTTCCTATATCAAGTCTTGTAGGCTCTTTAGACCAAATAAGAATCACTACTATCAATCATATCAATCCTATAAATAGGAATAAACCTCATCATCCACCATTTAGGTACCTTCATAAGAGAAGTCATCACTTCCTTCCCATTAGTATAGTATATCAATAAATCTCCTTATACCTCCCATTATATCACTTAAAATTACACTACAAATCATATTTCAAGTAAAGCTCATCAGCTCACACTCATGTACATCATAACATTTCTTCAGCCAACCCAAATCAACTAATTATTTTCAACCAGCCTATTTTTATTTCATACATAAATAAAATCTTGTATCTCATAATAAAATTAAATATTATGTACATATTCATAGAGCATAAAAATTCATTCAATATGCATATCGTCCATGTCACTACCAAAAAATGGCCAAATACCGATGGCCATTTTTGGCGGTTAAGATATGTTTTCCTATGGTTAAAAATTTTTTTGATTATTTTCCAGCATTTTTAAAACCTCCAAACTAAATCGTGTAGGAAAGGAATTTTGATGGCCATTTTTCAGCTGCTAAACTTTTCAGTGGTTCAAACAACCAATATATTCTAGTGGTCAAATCGCCAGTAACTACCAGTTAATTATTGGCAATGGATCGAATGTAGAAAATGCTAGTATATCTGGAGGCCAAGCTGCCGGTAATAATCGACAGCTATATTAAAAAATTGGCAGCTAAATGAGCCATCTTGTATGAAAGTTTCTGGCAGCTACGCTACCGGTGGGCAGCCAAAAACTTGTAGCATTAGCAAAAAAAATTTACAAACCCCCTCTATTTACACCCATTTCCATAATACCTGTACAGAATTTTGATGACTAAAGAAAAAACTAAAAATCAAAATGTCTACAAGCGTCAGTGAGAGATCACCTTTGGGGAATTCACAGACCAGAGTGAGGGGTCGGCAGGTGAAGTGAGGGAATTAGCGGCCGGAGTTAAGGCATCAATGGCCGTGGTCCTACGGATGCATGTCGAAGGCAAGGGCGAGAGTAGCATCTGGACGAAATTCAATAACTCAAAGAAATGAGTATGAAGGGCTGGGGTGACCAATTATCGGTGAATTTTTAGTGATTTATGCCGCCAGAAAAAAATCAATTAACACCGACGGCCAAACCGTCCGTGATACTCGTCACCTAAAAAAATTGGTGGTATATCCAGTGGTCAGTCGGTTATAATTTTTGGCAGTGTATTATTAAAAACTACCAGTTAAACTGCCAGTCATAATCGCCGATCTAACCATTAGTTTAATGGCTGATAATACATGCGGTCAAATTACCACCAATATTACCCCCGATAGATAATGAATTTTCTGTAGTGTGTGTATATATTATATCAAAATAAATATTATGTTAAATCAATAGTAAACTTTATGCATATTTGTATTTCATGCCCTAATTAGATACACTAGTTTCCACTCATTTTATACGTGCTTTATCCAATTCACATCATATAAAATAATATAATACAAAACTACTTTTTGAGATCTTAATATGATTATGTTAAAATGCTCATAATAATGATATTTATTACATATCAAAAGTTTCATGGTGAAAATCATCTAAATCATGAGATAATGCTTTTTTATTAATTTTTGAATCAGAGAAAATCAGAGAAATCAAAACCACTAAAAAATAGATATAGTGAAAATGTTATCTCAGAATAATTTATATAGCTGAGAGAACGGACAAAAAAGCCCTTGAATGAATCTTCTCTTCCCTCTCTTTCTTATTCTCTCCCCCTTCCTTCCATTCTCTTCCGCGGCCAAGCATGCAAATGGGGATGAGGGAATGGGCTTAGAGTACTTATTTAGATTAGTGGATTAAAATACTTTAAAAAAATCAATAACATAACATAGCACTGCAATGCTCAAGACCACATTGGCACAGTGTTGTCCAAAGTTACTTTATAAAAAAAAAAAAAAAAAACTAGTGCCATAGCACAAGGCCCAACATTATCAAGCTCACATAGCAAGAACATTATATACAAGAAAGCGTCATTACACTCTCCAACTTAAAGCCACCATGCTCTCAGCTAGACTTCTATGCATACAAAATTTTCAAAGCAAATCTTTAGTAATGTATTAATTAGTTAAAATTTTGATCATTACATAATTTCTTAAGGACAACTCTAATGCCTCTAAACTTCTTCAATTTCTACCGTACAAAACATCCTCCATAGATTATATCTGCCAGACTCCTATATTGTACCACCATCTTCCCCATGAATAAGGAAGGATATTTTCACAACCTACAATATATACTTGTTGAATCATTTCAATTGGGTTAGCCCCATGACTTTTTTTCTTTATTTGAGTTTCCACATAAAAATTTGTATTTTTTTATGAGATTTTCTCTATTTATCTTATCTATGTGTCGATGATATTTATCCATTGCTAAGATCACGAGTTCTTATTTTCAATAGTTACTAATATTATTTTTTATCTCTACAAACTTCTAAAAGTCACTAGAAGTGTCTTAAATAACATCATTAATTTTAACATAAGCTACATTATTAAAAGGGGTCCAAGTCAACATCCAAGAAAAGATAGCGGTAAAGGGAATGTCTCAGAATGTGTCTATTGGCTTTGAAAATGCTTGATAAGGAAAATATATGTTCTATATAAAGAGATAGAAAATAAATATTTGTTACGAGTCAATGTAATGGAACAACACAATAAGCAATAGCTACAGGCTCAATCCACAACATCTAAACAAACTCACACCAATGCCACTGCCATTACAACTGTTGGATCATAACGATCTCCTCTCATCTCTGTCACTGGTCATTCTTGTATTGGCTCTCTCTCTCTCTCTCTCTCTCTATATATATATATATATATATATATATATATATATATATATATATATATATATATATATATATATATATATATATATATATATATATATATATATATATATATATGTTATGCATCCTAGTTGGAGATTAGCTTCAAACTTCATTTTCTTTAGTAAATCCTCCTTTCTATTTGTATCTTTCAATTATTATTGTCTTTATGGTATCAGCGCCACATTTATTTTTCTCACTCCCTTTGTCCAGTGAAATCTTCCTCTTACTTAAACTAAACAACCCACTTGCTTCTCCTCCTGACGAAGATGATAACATCTTCCATCTCTCAATCTGTCGAGATGCTTACTGCACGCACAAACAATCCGGTTATCCCTTCCTCTCTCAAGTTTTTGATCTCCAATATCAAACTGATGGTTCCTACTCAGCTATCAAATGATAACTACCCCACTTGAAGGTATCAGATGCTTAAGTTTTTCCACACCAACAACTATGCAGACTTTCTTGAGCACACTTCAACACCTCCTTCTCATTATCTACACTTGCCCAACAGTTCTTCTTCCATTAATCCTACCTATGCTAAATGGATGCTTGCCGATCAAAACCTTGCTACCTTTCTCTACTCAATGATCTCAGTGGTAATCTTCTCGTATGTCTTGAATCTTGATACTCTTCGGACATCTGGCTCACCTTAGCAAAAAGATTACAAGCCACCACCGCCCTCAAGTGATTCAGCTCAAGAATGAGCTGCATTACATCTCCATGGGTCAACTTACTATGCTACAATACATTACCAACATCAAAATGTTAGTTGACAACATTGCGAAAGCTGGTGCCTCAATCGAGAGTGAAGACATAATTCTTTACATTCTCAATGGCCTTCCTCCCCAATATCAAGCGTTCAAGACATCGATATGCATCAAGATCACTCTTGTTAGCCTTGAAGACTTGTATTCACTTCTCATCAACAAAGAAATCAACATTCTTTCCAAATATGTAGAAGAATCACCCCTCACAAGCCCTCATTATGCTCTCTTCTCTACTTGCGGGAGAGGCCGATCCAAGGGGCGCTCTCAATCTTCCACAGGATGTGGAAAAACTTTTCCAAACATGGGTAATCATCCTCATAATACAAATTCCACCATATGTTAAAACTATAGTAATCAGGTTCACGCAGCTCATTCTTGTTGGCATCGTCTAAACATCAACTATCCCATGCCACCTATCTCCTTCAATGCTCTTCTTGCATCCAACCTGCACACTCCCTCCGACTTGATCTTGGACTCTGGTGCTTCATCTCATTTAACTAATAAAATTGACAGTATCAACAATGTAGAAGAATACCGTGGCACAGACAGTGTCGCTATCGGAGATGGTCGCACGCTTACGATCTCTCACTCCAGATGTGGTATCCTCCCTACATCGAATCGTAAGCACTTACTTTAAAAAATCTTCATATTCCTCACATTTCTTATAATCTTCTATCAGTTTCTACCATTACTGAAGATAATAATCTATCAATCTCTTTTGACTCATTTGGTTTCTCTATAAAGGATTCAACGACATATATGACTCTTCTTTGGAACCTTGCCATGACGGCATCTACTCCATCTGCACCAACATCACCAATTATAGTGATCAACATGCTATGACTGCAACTCTTCTATTGCGGATCTGTTTTCATGGATTATGATTTTGATAATAACAAACACTCTTATTTCTCTATGACTGCCTTATTTACTGACACTACAAGTCCACAAGATCAGACTAAATTTTGGAACCAGCTCAAGATTGGGTAGACTAGGTCCGAGTCAATTTGTAACCCTTTTCCTTTCTTGAGTCTATTGTATGTGGTGTGGCTCCTGATGCTTTGTAACTTGGAAGATTCTCTGACTGTTCCCTAATGTTTAATATTTTTATAACATCGTCTAGGATGATTTTTTATCGTCCTGGACGATCGGTTCAAAAGAAGAAACCCTAATTAGGGTATCCTCATTAAAGCAGCCATCATTATGCAAATAACATCATCCTGGACAATTTTGTATCTGCCAGGACGATAGGCTCAAAACAGAAAGAATTTGTCACCAGATCTATTTAGGAATTACCTATTTTTGGACATCGTCCAGGACTATAAAATATCATCTAGGATGATCCAGGATAATTTTTCCTAAGTTAATCTAGAATTTAAGGAAAGCAATTATGACTTGATTTGACGATCAAATCATCCTGGATGATTGCAGGATCGTCTAGGATGATACGCTGGATGATTGGACATCGGACAGCTCTTTTTCAGGGCCATGTTCAGGACGATATTCCATGATTTATTCTGATCGTCTAGGATGATATATTATCATCCTAGATGATATGAACAAATTTTTTCTGATCGTCTCAAATCATCCCGGCTGATTGGGCTTAATTTACAGTGATCGTACAGGATGATAGGAATATCGTCCTTGACGATAAAGTTGGCAACTTTCATTAATGAGCTCATTTTGAGATCTTCTATTTAAGCTTTAGCAAGGCACTTTGTAAGTGTCTTTGATAGCCATTGCAGCTTCGTTCTTTTGGGGGTAACTTGAAGAGAGAGCTTGAAAGGGAGTGAGGAATGGGAGAAGTCTAAGAGGAGAAGATCCTATGATGGGAGACTCAAGGGAGTGTGGAGGGGGATTCCACACGGTTGCTCCGGCAGGCTTGCACCTTAATACCGTCGGATTCAAGGCTTGTCTTGAGGGAAGTTCACCAAAGAAGAAGATCTCTTTGGTGTCAAAGGACCTGGTGACTCCGCCGCACCGGGAAGGTGGAAGGGATTTTGTAAGGGCTTCTTCGCATAGCTGTGGGGGCTAAAGGAGAAACACTTTTTTAATGCAATACTTGGAGGGTGCCTCCAAGGAGTGGACGTAGGTCAAGGTTTGACCAAACCACTATAAATCTGGTGTGTTCTTTCTTTTATTACTTCCGCATTTAATTTCTGCATCGTTGATTTCTTTATGGTGATTTTGGTTTGTTGTCTTTGGTTTAAAGATTTTTTAAAATATCAATTCACCTCTCTCTTTTAATTAGCCTTGGGGTAGTTCATAGGGCCTAACATCCCTAACGAACTTTCAAGTGGTATCAGAGCTGGTTTCTGAAGCATTGGATCAGGAGAAAGATAATGGTTAAAAGCCTTGTCTGTGTGTTTGTGTTGTATTTTATTTTTAGTTATTTTTTGTTTTTTGTTTTGTTTTGATTTTATTTTGTGTTTTTGTCTTTGTTTATTCTTTGTTTTTTTTTTCTTGTTTTGTGAAATTTTTTCTCTGATCAACACACACATTCACTTTTCTAAAAATGAAAATTCTACTTCATATTTTTTCTTGAAATCTTTGGTAAGTTGTGATTGACTTCTCTAAAAATAGTCAAAAAAGGAAACTCATATTTTTGACTCTCAATCTCTATTTCCTAAAAGAGGTTATTCTACTTTTGATTTAAAATCTTTTTCATATTTTAAATTAGTCTTTGAAACTAAAATTTTTTATCTCTTTATATTTTATTTATCGTATATGGATCTTTTGCAAGTTGTTGAATATAACTCATAATTTTCTTAATCAAGAATTTGTTTTATCACTAGGATGTGTTTACTTTTATTTTTAAGATTTCAGAAAGGTAGCATATTAAAAAAAAATTGGCCAATGATGCCAAAAATAAAAGATGCGCAAAGACGCCTAATTGAAAAATATATACAAAAGTGTATCAACAATCAAAAGATGCGCAAAGAGCGCCATTTAAATTGACAAGAGGCATAAAATGAGCCCACAAAATTTAATACTTACCATTCTTATACTTCTTAAAAGCTTAAGAAAACCCTTGATACTTTCGATACTTTATTTTGAAAAACATGATTCCTGATTCAACAATTCGTGCATTAATCTTCTATTAGATATATTTTATGAAAAGATTTTTGAAAAATTAGTGTTTCTTTTTCTAGTTTCTTCCATGATTTAGATATTGAATTAAAAAGTTTTTGAGCCTTTTTAAAGAACTTGAGTTTGGATTATCAAATTCTAAATTTCTAACCTTTTCTTGGCTATACGTTGTCAATACAATTCTACTAAGTTTTTGATTAATATCAAGAGGTAACTTTCTCATTTTAAGAATATTTGTTTTGTTCACTATATCAGAGATCATTTTGTCTTTTAATCGTTTTGTTTGTGCCCCTTCTCTTTTAGATAATTTCAAATGGGGAGAACGTATTGTTGAATTTGTATCCTTTGTCTTTTTTCTTTCTTTCAAAAAATTTAAAAAACAACAAATTTTTTTTTATCTCCCTTATTTTTAAAGTTTTTTTCTAGTGAGGGGGAGATTAGGAGAAAATGTTTTCCTATTTGCAAATTCAAATCATAATATTTGATATCATCAAAAAGGGGGAGATTATTGCGGATCTATTTTCATGGATTATGATTTTGATGATAACAAACACTCTTATTGCAAATACTCTTATTTCTCTACGACTGCCTTATTTACTGACATTACAGGTCCACAAGATCAGACTGTATTTTAGAACCAGCTCAAGATTGGGTAGAGTAGGTCTGAGTCAATTTGTAACCCTTTTCCTTTCTTGAGTCTATTATATATGGTGTAGTTCCTAATGCTTTATAACTTGGAAGATTCTCTAATTGTTCCCTAATGTTTATTGTTTTTGGTAACATCGTCCGGGATGATTTTATATCATCATGGACGATCGGTTCAAAAGCAGAAACCCTAATTAGGGCATCCTCATTAAAGCAGTCGTCATTATGCAAATAACATCATCCTGGACAATTTTGTATCGGCCAGGCCGATAGGCTCAAAACAGAAAGAATCTGCCGCCAGATCTATTTAGAAATTAATTTTTTTTGGACATCGTCCAGAAGATCGTCCAGGACTATAAAATATCGTCAAGGACGATCCAGGACAATTTTTCCTAAATTTTGGTAACATCGTCCTGGACGATTGCAATATCGTCCGGGATGATATGTTGGACGATTGGACTTCGGACAGCTCTTTTTTAGGGTGATGTTCAGGACGATATTCCATGATTTATTCTGATCGTCTAGGACGATATATTATCGTCCTAGACGATATGAACAAATTTCTTTTGATCGTCTCAAATCGTCCTGGCTGATTGGGCTTAATTTTCACTAATCGTATAGGACGATAGGAATATTGTCCTTGACGATAAAGTCAACAACTTTCATTAATGAGCTCATTTTGAGATCTTCTATTTAAGCTTTAGTAAATCACTTTGTAAGTGTCTTTGGCAGCCATTATAGCTTCATTCTTTTGGGGGTAACTTGAAGAGAGAGCTTGAAAGGGAGTGAGGAATGGGTGAATTCTGAGAGGGAGAAGATCATGTGAGGGGGGACTCAAGGGAGTGTGGAGCGAGATTCCACACAGTTGCTCCGGCAGGCTTGCACCTTAATACCATCAGATTCAAGGCTTGTCTTGAGGGAAGTTCACCAAAGAAGAAGATCTCTTTAGTGTCAAAGGACCCGGCGACTCCGCCGCATCGAGGAAGGTGTAAGTGATTTTGTAAGGGCTTCTCCGCCTAGCTATGGGGGCTTAAGGAGTGACACTTTTGTAGTGCAATACTTGGAGGGTGCCTCCAAGGAGTGGACATAGGTCAAGGTTTGAACGAAGCACTATAAATCTGGTGTGTTCTTTCCTTTATTACTTCTGCATTTAATTTCTGCATCGTTAATTTCCTTATGGTGATTTTGGTTTGTTGTCTTTGGTTTAAAGATTTTTTAAAATATCAATTCACCTCTCTTTTAATTAGCCTTGGGCTAATTCATAGGGCCTAACATCACTAACGAACTTTCATCTTCCTCCTTCTCTTCGCTGGCATCACCGCTTGGGCCACCCGCACTCTCAAGTCCTCGCCGCCATCTCCAAATAGAATTGTTCTCCTAATATTCCTTTAGACTATTTCTCTTGTATACCTTGTAAGACCTCTAAAGATCACAAATTGTCTTTCTCTTCTTCTACAAATCATAAATATAGAAGTCTTGAACTCATTCATACATATGTATGGGGCCCTGCTCCAATTTTGTCTAATCAAGGATTTAAATACTACGTTATCTTTGTTGAGGATGCCACTTGCTATACTTGGGTATTTTTACTCAGAAACAAATCTGATGTCTACTCAACCTTTCTAAAATTTTATAAAACTTTCAAGAACAAATAATATTGTAAAAAAAAAATGCCTTCAAAGCGACGACGGTACAAAATTCACTAATCATAATCTCCAAAACTACCTGTAATCTCATAGAATTTCTCACTAACTCAGCTATCCTTACACTCATGAGCAAAAAAGGTCTTGCTAAACAAAAACATCGCCACATAATTGAAACCACTATAACTCTTATCAACACTACCAACCTTCCCTTTCATTGCTGGCCCGACGCCGTTCTCTTAGTTGACTACCTAATCAATCTCATGCCTTCTCTTAACACATATCATCATTCTCCCTATCAACTCCTTCACAAACAGCCCCCTCTTATAAACAACTCAAAGTGTTTGGTTGCTCATGCATTCCCCTTCTACCTCCTCCCACTCGTCACAAACTCAACATCAAATCTCCTCACTCTGTGTTTCTCGGGTACGCTGCCAACTACAATGGCTACAAATGTATGGATCTCACCTCTTATAGCATTCTCATATCTAAGCATGTCACCTTTGATGAGTCTACCTTTCCTTGCTCCTCTTCTTCCAGCATCACCTCCAACACTCCCATCACTCCACCTCTCAATACCAATCTCCTTATTCATACATCTCTTATCAATTCCTCCATTTCATCCAATTCTTCCATCACCCCCTCCATACCATCACCATTGTCTCCTAATCCCGCTCCTGATCTCTCCTCCAATACCATTCAGTCTCCCACACCTCCCACCTTCTCCCCTCTATAGATCCATCACCTTCGACACCCATACCTCCTCTTCCCATACACTCCTCTCATCCTATGGTTACATATTTGCAAATGGGTTCCTTAATTAAAACCCCATCAACTTCTAAATCTCACTCATCAAGCTTCACCTATCCCGCTCACACACACCTCCTATACTAAAGCATCCAAATATCCCCAATGGATGGTAGAAATGGCCTCCAAATTTCTTGCTCTTCAATAACAAGGCACTTGGCCCCTTGTTCCTGCTCCTTCTAACATCACTATTCTTGGATTTTAATTTACTTACAAAACCAAATCAAGCACCAATGGGTCCATCACAAGACACAAAGCTCACCTTGTAGCTCAAGACAATAATCAAGAATATGACTTGAACTAAAAAAGATATGTTCAGTCTCGTTGACAAGTTCCCAACTTTTCACGTACTACTAATGGTCTATATGCATAACAATTTGCCCATACATCAACTTGACATCAACAATGCTTTTCTTCACGGTCCAATTCATAAATAAATCTACATGAAATAACCTCGTGGGTTTGAAGACTCGCAACATCCCCATCATGTTTGCCTTCTTAGGAAATATATTTACAGTATAAAATAAGCACCCCGACAATGGTTTCATACCTTTTCTCAAGCCCTTCTTTCGTTCTGATTTCAAAAAAGTAAGTCGGTCCCTCCCAATTCATATATCATAATAACAACAATCAAGCTTACTTGCTTATCAATGTCGATGATATTCTTCTCACCGACAATCATTCACCCACTCTTCTTCAAATCATTTCATTTCTTAGCAAACACTTCTTTATCAAACATCTCGGCAAAGAATCCAAATTTCTTGGCATCGAAATTAATCATCACCCCACTCATCTCCATCTCTCTCAATCTTCTTACGCTGAGGCTATTCTGCAATAAACCGGTCTCTTGTACTGTAAATTGATTTTGAATCCCTCCTATACGAAGCTACCCGCCAATGTTCCCATTGATTTTCACTTCTCTGATCCCACCTCATATAGCCAACTTATCGGCTCCTTACAATATCTTACTATCACTCGCCCTGACATATCCTTCACCGTCAATCATCTTTGACAACATCTTCACAATCCCTTACCCATACATTTTCTTCAACTCAAATGTCTTCTTTCGCTACATTCGTGTCACTCTTACATTCGGTCTTCCCATTTATAAAACACCTCATCACCTTCAAATGTTCTTTGACGTTAACTGGGCCACGGATTAGACGACTCGTCGATCAACATCATGTTATTATTAATTTCATGAGTATACGATCATCTCTTAGACAGTCAAGAAACAACAAGCGGTAGCTCGTTCCTCAACGGAAGTGAAATATAGAGCTTTAGCTATAGCTACTTTAGATTTCATATGGCATAGAAGACTTCTCTCAGATTTTTGCATCTCCCAAACTACTCCTACAAATATACACTATGATAGTACGTCCGCCATAGCTCTAGCCAACAATCCTGTCTTCCATGCTAAAACAAAACATATCGAGGTTGATGTGCACTTCATCCGAGACCACATTCAAGCTAAGGAAATTTAAATAGTCCCTATTTCTACTCAGGATCAAATCGTCGATGTTCTCACAAAATTGCTTTCAACACCTCGGTATCATCTTTTTCGGTCCAAACTCACAATTCTTCCTTCACCATTAGTTTATGGGGGCGTAATAGCGCAACACAATAAGTAACAACTACAGTCTCAATGAACGATGTCTGAACAAACTCACACCAACGCCACTGCCATTACAACTGTTGGATCATAACGATCTCCTCTCATCTTTATCGCTGGTCATTCTTGTATTGGCTCTACTTGTATATATATAGATGTTATGCCTCCTTGTTGGAGATCAGCCTAAAACTTCATTTGCTTTAGTAAATCCTCCTTTCTTTCTATATCTTTCTCTTGATATTATCTTTACAATGGAAGACAAATCATATTTCCTTGGGATAGGTTATGAAGAAGTAGATTATATGACCTCTTAAATGAAAAAAAGCTTATTTGAAGAATTATATATAATCTTTCCTATAAGAAATAATTAGCTAAGACTTCATTTGAAATTGTTTTCTTATTGCTTTCAAAAGCAGGTTTTTATTAAAAAAATTTCTCTAACTAGACATTTTTATACTAAAAATCTTTTTTAAAAAGCATTAAAAAAGCTTTCGAAAAGAAACCTAAATGTACCTAAGTTTTGAAATGAGTATTATCTTGGTTTAATATGCAAATACAAGATTGGATCAGTTGTTATTATTTCATAAATAAGAGATAACCTTATTATTGAAGCAAAAGTAACCTTACTCATCAGTGGTATATGCAATGCATGAAATAATGTATCTTTTTTAATTATTGGCTCAATATGAGAGATTTATTTATTTGGTGTAAGACTCTTAAGATCTGCATATGTATGCATCCGTTGGCAGTATTTATTGATTATAAATTTAGCAGATAGTTTCTGAATGAAAAGGTCTATCAAATCACTTATTATGACTTCACTTGTGAAGATTTTTTTACTGTTTTTTTAAGTTAATAAAAAAATATCTTGAACAAAAAATTTTTGTACTAGAAAACTGTCATAGAAAGAAGTAAGTTGTTAGATAACTATTTTCTTTCTGATTTTAAGAGACTTTTATAATAAAAAATAACTTTACAAAACAATAATAAAGCTGCCTCAAATAAAACCTATATCTCCAACAATGCTAAGTTATTATAAAATATTAAAATCATAAGCTTTGGGAGAAACATGCATTACACCAAATAAAAAAAAATCCTCTGCTTTTTTTTCTAAGAAGCAAACTTAGACGGCGTAGATGATGCCATGATGGATCAATCACTTGGAGATGACATAGACGGCGTAGATGATTCCTGGGAGATAGCCGAAGAAGGTGAGGACAAGGCAGATCCAGAACTCCTCCTGCTCATTGATAATCAGCATATTAATTTGTTTAGTATGATTAAGGTGTTAATTAATTACACTTAGCGAATAATTACCTTACAACCAAACCTCAGGAAGACGCCGAGAGGTGGGAGAATTATTGCCAGCAGAATATCGATAAAATCTCTCCTCGCCATTTTACTTTCAATTTCCTCTCTCTCTCTCTCTCTCTCTCTCTCTCTCTCTCTCTCTCTCACTCAGAGGAAATCTGGAGGCTTATAAAGGCGAAAAATAGAGAGAAATGAGTCGAGGAAATCGCACTAAAATAAATTAAAAATATAAAAAATCGAGGGATTTCTATATATTTCATAACATTTATATATATTTATCTATCTATATTTAAATTCTAAATATTTATATTTTTATATAAGTATTTAAATTATATTAAATATATTTAAAAATTAATATATATTTATTTAAATAAATTATTTGCTATAATATTTTTATATAGTTTAAATTTTAAATAAATAAATATGTTAAAATTTAATAACTTGATGTTTATTCGAAATAAAATAAATATGGCGCTGAGTTGCCAGTGGGATGGGCAAATTGGGAGTAGACGGCTTCTACTTTTATTTTTAATATATTATTTTTTGGCTTTAACTCTGTTTTTTTAGTTACTCATATTTTCAGACGCGTATGGCTGTCCGTCGCTACGGCGCTTCTTATGAGCAAAATTTGATTTAAAATTTCATAAGAAAAAAAGAAGACTTGAAATTTTCTCAGCAAAACAAGAAAAAAAATTCTCTATATTTCTCCTCAACCAAATATGTGTTTGAAAATAAAGAAAAAAAATTGGGAGTAGTGCTACATATTAAGAGTTTATATATGCGCTAATCTTAAAGAAAATATAATGATTTTCAAATCTATTTTAATATAATTTTTTTTTTAATATGCTGATGCAAAATTACTTTCATAACTTGCATTTTCATTTACTCTCTTCCAATTTCTTCAAACCAAAAATTGTCTTAAGGATTTTATTAATTTTATGTCTGCCCAATTATGGTGTGCTGTGAATTTCATTCTGATGATAGATCATTGATTGAATTTAAAAATGTTAAATATTGCAAAGAAAATCTCTTATATATATATATATATATATATATATATATATATATATATATATATATATATATATATATATATATATATATATATATTAAAAAATTAAATTTATAAATATATTATTTTCTGAAATATTTTTTATTTACATTTTTTCTTTTTTGATTTCATTCAACTTTTTTATTATACTTTTATCTTTTTTAATTTTCTTTTGTCCCAATTACTCATAACTTCCCTTCTCCCTTCTTCAAATGTAAATACCCCCTCGCTAGAAAAAATTTTGCTACTCTCATTAAAGCTATATGTAGATCCCCCTTCATATGCTCCAATAATATTATCTTAAATAGGTGGATCATATTCTCTTTACATGATCTAGTGTTTTATCTATCAAGAGTACCAAGCCACCCTGCAAGTAGAGTTGTGAGTGACTCCCATAATTATCAAGATCGACAGTATAACTCCAATCTTTATCTTAAAAGAGGGTGGACTATCTCTGTTTTGAGATGTTATGATTCAAAATATTTTGAACTTAACCCATTTTGAAGATTAAATTCTCTCTCAATTAAGTGGTAATTATGGTAAAAGATTATCATAACAATGATGATGTAAAAAATGTTAACAAAACAACTCTAATTCATAGAGTTTAAATTTCAACTTAATAATGATGTTTTGCATCAATATTGATGATGCCTTGTACTAGCTTAACTATTGAAATAATTGAAATTATTTGAGATTTATTGCATTTTTTGTGCAAGAGTTATTAAGATTTATGAGAATTCATCCTCCAAAGAAATAAAGTCCTATTATATCTTTGAGGCATACTTGAAAAATTCAAGATATTGCCCCATAGTTGGAGTATAATGTCCTCAATTTTTTAACACCTTCTGAATTTATACTTTTTAAAATTTTTTGAGAATAGAATAATACTATAAATTCTAATGTTTTGAGTCATCTGAAGTTTTCATAGAAGTGAAAAAATCTATACATTTTGAGACTTATGCCTTTTGAATTTTTTTGGAGCACTAAAAAACCGTAATTTCTAAGACTTTTAGCCTTCTGAGATTTAGAGAATTCAAAAACTTATACATTTTAAGGATTTTAGCTATCTAATATTTTTCCCCTACGTGTATTTCATGCCCCAGAATTAAATTTGAAAAAAATATTCTTTTAGCTCTTAATAACCCAACAACGCCCATAGAGTTATTTACATTGTTTTATCAATAATATAAACTAGTAGCCAAAAATAATTCTATTGATCAAATTTTCGATATATATATATATATATATATATATATATATATATATATATATATATATATATATATATATATATATATTTCAAAAATTATATACAATAACTACGAGTTAAACAATCATCTCATTCCGTTTATTTGCACATGACTATAAAAGAATAACTATACAAAATAATCATGAGAATCCTGTAACTAATCAATCTAATTCTCTCGATTCTTTGCCCTTATATGAAATCATTTAAATCAATATAATGAGCTAAAAAGGCTAGTATGTCACTAAATCCTACAACTGAACTTAAAGCACGATAAAGAAACATTATGCATGTAGTTAGTCAATTCAACACAAAAGCAATCACTATAATATTGAATAAAGAAATATTTAAGACTAAGCATGTTTTGAAATGTAATTAGCATATTAAGCATCAATTTAAAAAAGAAATTAAACTAGGCATAATTGACAGTTTAAACAACGATTAAGATTTATAGCTAAATCGCTCAACTAAAGAGCGATTTATTAAACTGAGCGAAATGGGGTGATTTTGGCCTCTTTAAAATAAACAGCTGAAGCCCTAGGTCTCGATCCTATCACATGTTTGGCCTCTCAAATCCCGTCGCCCTTCATTACCGAAGATTGTTGTTTAAGGTAAACTTTAATGTCTTTTTTTCTTAGAAATTTTGTATTTTTATATTCCTTTCCTAAATAGAAGGTAGAATAAGGAAAAAAAGAAAGAAAATGCACCATCTAAAATTGTAGAATGAAATGGTTTTAGGTGAGGCCTACATTATATGTGTTTTTTTAGAAATCTATGCATAAATCATGCAAAAAGCTAAGTCTTCATGAATATTATGCATTTTTTAAGTTTGTTAATTCTTAATCATGCAAAATGGGGAAATGTTCAAGTTTAATGTTTTTGTTATTATTTTTGATATCCAATTGAATAGAAGATTTAAACTTATTATGAGTTGAAGTGGCTAAATGTTCAAGTTTTAGAAAGCAATGAGTATACTATTTGAATTAAGGCACTTTGGTGTTTAAAAACAAAGTTATTTTTTGACAATCCATAAATTATTAAATCAATTTTTTTATTTGTTAGAGAGTCATTGAGCTCAAATTGGGCAATAAATTTACATGATGATGAACTTCTAATATAATTATTCCTTAATTTTATCGAAAAATAAGTCGATAATTAAATCATTCTTTATTTGCATTAATAATTATTCTTTTTTTTTAATAGATATCATATAATTTCTAATATTGTTAGTATATATAACTGAGTAAAAATAATTTCAAATTTTTTATTGAGAAAGTAGAAGACTTTTTTTGTTAACTTTTTTGTGGAATTATAAGGAAACATTAATATAACCATTTATAACATTTATATTTAATGAGTTAAATGATTATATTAACATAGTGAAATATTATTAATTGAAATTATATTGGAAGATAGTGTGGAATGTAATGAAGTTGATGATTGTCTCGATGAAATAAATATATTGTTTCAAATTTATTTTAAATCTAGGTATTCAAAATAAGTGCACAACCACCATCTTTTATGTTATTATATAACATAGAGTTATCCTTAGATGGTAGTGTTTTGCCAACATATATTGGTGGTAAATATCGGCACCTACAAGTTTCATTCAAATTGACTTTGAAGTAGTTTATATAATGACTAGTTTATCAATGCAGATCCACATCAATCTCCTACCAAAAGAATTTTTCCCAGTCCTTCTATATACACAATCCCAGCCTACTTCTATTTTTGAAGTAAATGATATTAGATTTTCTACTCATTGATGAAGGGTGTGAGACAATGAGCAATGGTTCAAGTGATGATGGGGATGAAGAGTTTGATGATATTCTCCATAATCTAGTTGTTATAAATCTTGGTGTTCAGCCAAATATCAATGATATTATTCGTGACTATTATATAATGACTAGAAATACAGATGAGGACATGACATCTAATAAGGAATATGCTGAGATTCGCAAGACTACACGTCAGTGGAATGTGGAGGTTTCACCTGATAGTAGTAATGTTTTTAACATTATAGATAATGAATTTATTATTCCAAATGAATTGGTAGAGCATATATGTTTCCATCAAAATTTTGAACTGTAATTTTCCTCGCACAGTTAGTCCATACAAATAATGTTCAATTTATTGTGGTGGCTTCAAATAAATAAAAATTCACAGTTGCTTGTTTACAACATGATAATGTGCATGTAAACTGTCCTTGGCATTTGCATGTTATCCTAACAAAGCGATTAGGAGGGGTATGAAAAATATTTACCATAAAAGGTCCACAAACTTGCATGAACCCTATTCTTCAAGTAGGTCACAGGCAATGTAATTTACAGTTCATTAGCTTCTTTATTATTCCCCTTATATGGAAATAAATGGATATTAAACCTAGAAAAATAATTGGAAGACGAGGCAAAGTTTAACATGAAAGTTTCATACATGATAGCATTGGATACATGTTGAAAGGCTATTAACCAGTGTTTGACAGTTGGTAAGAGTCTTATCGATCATTGAATTTGTTCATGGAAGGTATTGTTTAAGTTATGCCTAGAACTACGCATAAAATCTAATCATCTAGTTCTCATAGATTTCAAAAGTTTTTTTTTTGGCTTTTGGCTTGTCTATCACTGGTTGGAGTTTTTGTTGGTCCATCCTTAGCCTAGATGTTACATTCTTTTTGGGTAAATATAGGGCAACATTACTCATAGCTATTGGGCTTGATGTGAATAATGACCTTTTCCCATTAGCTTTTGGAATTATGGAGTTAGAGTGTAATGACTCTTGGATATGGTTTCCTACCATGATTCATAATTTACTCCCTTTTGTTACCAGTAGAAGTAATCTCCATATCATATCTGATTGGCATGCTGGGTTGGTGTGTAGATGTAGGGACATATTCCTAGGTGCAGCACACTATTACTGTCATAGACACTTATGTGAAAACTTTAAGAAAGTTGCTCGATAAATAGTAGTATCTGATGTAGAGTTTTTGCCAAAATATGTACACAGCTGGTAATACTGGTGATACAAAAATATTCAATCAGAGCATGTTATATATAATATGAATAAAGCTTGAACTTTATTAATAGTTAGTTGAAAGGGATGTTTCAAAGTGGACTATGATATTTGATGGTGGATTTCGATACGGAGTAATGATAACTAATGCATTAGAAACCTTTAATGACATATTAAGGAGAGCATCAGTGTAAGCTCTTATTATTTCCATATATTATAATGTTATTCAAATTTATGCGTAACAGCTCAAGATTATTACTATTAAAGAACACTTGAATATTAACATATTCTCCCCATGAGTTCAGGCTAAATTCTGAAAAGTTGAAACTGATGCAAGAAAAATATCGAAACCTATACGGATTAATATGCATGAGTTTTAAGTATTGAATATGTCCACAAGATCATATTGTGTGAACGTTATATCAGGTGCTAAAATTTTATTTAATTGTGGAATGGCTATTATTTATCAGATGCCATATGCCCATGTAATAAATTCAACTGCATCAATTAGGATAAGTCATCTGGATTATGTTTCAGAGTATTACACAATGAATAACTTCAAGATGACTTAGATAAATTTTACACAATACCAGATAAGGATTACTGGCCAACTCATGATCCTACGACTAGTTTGTACCATTTGAGCCCACCAAACTTTAGAAGGAGATCCTGTAGGCCCAAGGTTACTCGATACAAAAACACAATGGATGAACCAAGGCATCAAAATAGTAGGGTATGCATTTATTATCTTATAATTAGGAATAATAAAACAAACTGCCCAACACGCCGTGCAAATCATTCGTGAAAGTATTGATCTGAAACTTATCTCCATATGAGTTGTGTGTTTTGGTGTGCAAGTTATGTATGATTGCATTGTAGTTTGCTTTATGTTTGGTGCTGGGAAAAAAATTTTTGTATTATCGCCCAAGTTATTTAGTGTTTGACTGCTCTCCTCCTATATTTTATTTAGTTTGTTGGATGTGATTGTGTAACTAATTTATTTTGTTTTCTAAAGAACAAGTGCATTTAGGTTAAATGGTAAATTAGACATGCAAGTCAATATATATTTGAAAGTGAATATATTATAGAGTAATCATTTGGGTTGATACATTTGATATGAAATTAGTACTTTTATATTATTTGAACATATAATAATTAGTAAAAAAAAATTAGCCAAATATATTTATTATACTATTAATTAGTTCTAAACAATTTGTATCCTCACTCTAAAGGTTAGCTTATTTACAATTACTGACATACTAATTCTAAAATAATGCATACGATAAATATAATTTTATAAAAAAATTGAATTTATCCTTGAATGTTAAATTGAATAAATTTTGTTTTGTAGTTGATGATTTAATTAATTAATATGATAACACAACTTTTGATGAATATATATATATATATATATATATATATATATATATATATATATATATATATATATATGTACGTATCTTTATGATGAATAATCATATTGTTATTGATTTTTCCTTTTGGTTCTTTTTTTTATTGAATTACAAATACAATTGGTTGGCGCACTGCGCATCTTTTGATACACTTTGTGTATTCTATATTTTTCAATTTTGGCGCTTTGCGCATCTTTTATTTTTGACATCATTGGCCAATTTTTTGAATATGCTACCTTTCTAAAATCTTAAAGACAAAAAGTAAACCCATACTATTGACAAAAAAGAAATTCTTGATTAAGAAAATTATGATGTAGATTCAGTACCTTGCAAAAGATTCCTATGAGATAAATAAAATGTTGGGAGATAAAAATATTTAGTTTCAAAAACCAATTTAATAGATGAAAAAGATTTTAAATAAAAAGTAGAATAACCTCTTTTAGGAAACAGAGATTGAGAGTCAAAAACATGAGTTTCCTTCCTTTTAACTGTTTTTAGAGAAGTCAATAGCAACTTACCAAAGATTTGAAGAAAAAATAGGAAGTAGATTTTTCATTTTTAGAAAAGTGAATGTGTGTGTTTATCAGAGAAAAAACTTTAACAAAAGCAAAAGAAAAAGAATAAACAAAAACGAAAAAACAAAAGATAAAAATGAAAAACATAAAAAAAAACACAAAAAAATGAAAAAAAAAAAAACATAACACAAACACACAAATAAGGCTTTTAACCATTATCAAAATTAATATTTTCAAATAAAGGTGGTTTGGTGATTGAAAAACCTTCCACAAAATTACGATTTGAAAAATTAGCCATGGATCGAAATTCAAAAGCTTTTAAAAACTTATTTTATGAAAACCGCTCTGATACCACTTGAAAGATCGATGGGGATGTTAAGCCCTATGAGCTTAGTCCCAAGCTAACCAAGAGGGGGGGTGAATTGGTATTTTAAAAACTATTTTCACAAAGAAAGAAAATTGCATAAACCAAATCACACCACAAAAATAAATGCGGAATTTAAAAGCGCGGAAGCAAGAAAAGGAACACAGAAATTTATAGTGGTTCGGTCAAACCTTGACCTACGTCCACTCTTTGGAGGCGCCCTCCAAGTATTGCACTAACAAAAGTGTCTCTCCTTTAGCCCCCACAGCTAGGCGGAGAAGCCCTTACAAAATCACTTCCACCACTCCCGGTGCGGCGGAGTTGCTGGGTCCTTTGACACCAAAGAGACTTCTTCTTTGGTGAACTTACCTCGAGACAAGCCTTGAATCCGATGGTACTAAGGTTCGAGTTCGCCGGAGAAACCGTGTGGAACCCCCTCCACACTCCCTTGAGTCGCCCCTCACAGGATCTTCTCCCTCTCTCAAACTCCACCCTTTTCTTTCTCCCTTTCAAGCTCTCTCTTCAAGTTTCCCCCACAAGAATGAAGCTACAATGGCTGTCAAAGACACTTACAAAGTGTCATGCCAAAGCTTAAATAGAAGCCCTCAAAACGAGCTCATTAATGCAAGTTGCTGACATTATCGTCCAGGCCGATAGGCATATCGTCCTGGCCGATCAGTACAAATTAAGCTCATTAGCTCGGGACGATTTGAGACGATCAGAAGAAAATTGGTTACATCGTCCAGGCCGATCTCACGATCGTCCTGGCCGATTAGTTTAAAACCGATTTCAATCGTCCTGATCATAGCCCTGAATACAAGCTGTCCGATGTAGATCGTCCAGGACATCGTCCTGGCCGATCATTCAATCGTCCCTGACGATGTGATCGTATCAATCAACCATTAATACTTTCCAAGGATACCAGATCAATTTAGGCATGATTGATTTAGATCGTCCTAGACGATAATAATATCGTCCTGGCTGATTTCCTAAAACAAAGAATTCCTAAACTGATTATGGCGGCTGATTCTTTCTGAATTGAGATTATCGTCCTGGCCGATACAAGTATCATCCAGGCCGATCAGTTGACGGCTGCCTTAATGAGGATGCCCTAATCAGGGTTTCTGATTTTGGACAGATCGTCCAGGCCGATATTAATATCGTCCTGAACGATGTTACAAAAAAAAGAAATCATATAGGGAGCAAGAGAATTTCTACCAAGTTATAGCCACACCAAATACAACAGACTCAAGAAAGGAAAAAGATTACAAACTGACACAGACCTAGTCTACCCAATCTTGAGCTGGTTCCAAATTGCAGTCTGATCGTGTGGACCTGAAACATTAGCACAAAAGGCAATTGCAAAGAAATAAGGAATGTTTTGTTTGAATAGTTGCTATTTGAATGATTTATATTTGTGCAACTTATGTAGTTTTGATGATTCCAAACATTATTGTTCAGATGTATAGTTATCTCCTAATAATTTTAAAAGATTTGCATTTGCTCTTGTGTGTACTAACATTTCAGGAAAATCAGACTCCAGACTACGAAAACTTCAAATCAAATTCAACATGAGATATTTTGTTTATTTGAAGTTTGTCTTTTCTTTGAATTAATTTTGAAAGGGAGTGATTGTAATTGAGTGAATAAAATTCACACACACAAATAAGGAGATCTTGAAATTCTATACTGATCGTACAAGGACGATATTTATCGTACTGGACGATCTGTCAGTTATCTCCTATAGAGCACTTGGAACGAATAGGAACTTGCTTGGAAAATTTTTTTTCTAAGTCCTATTCGTCCAGGACGAATTTTATTATCGTCCCGGACGATGGGTTCTCTGTAAAATTTTCGTCCAGACGAATTTTATCATTGTACGAGGCGACCAGTGCTCTGGAAAATTTTCATCCCAACGAAAATAAATATCGTACCAGACGATCAGCTCTCTGGAAAATTTTTCGTCCAAACGAAAATGAATTATCGTCCGCGGCGATTGGTCCTCTGAAAAATTTTCATCCAGACGAACAAAATAAACGTCCAGGACGATCGACTCTCTGGAAAATTTTCGTCCAGACGAACATATTTTTGTCCAAACGATTAACCGACTTAGAACAGTTTTTAGCAGTTTCTAGAACCGACCTTGTAATAACCGTTCGTACTGGACGAACCTAGTTCGTACAGGACGATCAGCTGTACGAAGTCATTTCGTACACATATACAAATTGGGTCGTTTCAGATCGTTTAAGTAAAATCGTCCAGGACGATCCAGAATCGTACAGGACGATCCACTGCGTACAGAATTGGAAACTTGCAGTTTTTGGGCGGTTTTTCATGTCTTTTGTATAAATAGTCCAAATTAGACTGCCACCCAATCTTTTTGTCATTTGATCTTCATACCTCTTGAGAGAATAGCCAAGGAGAGAGTGGAAGAGAGCATTCAAAGGAGGATTCCTACCATTGGAGCAAGAAGGCTTCACTTGGATTACTAAGGTAAGAGTCTCTACTTGTGAATTTGAATTACTTCACTCTTTTCCTTCTTCCTTCTAGATTCTTGTGAGAAGATCAGTCAAGGAGATCCGGTTCTCTGCCGACACTTGGAGAGTGTGAATAGAAGAAGGGTTCTCTGCCCACACTAGGAGAGTGTAAAAGGAAGAAGGTTCTCTGCCTACACTTGGAGAGTGTGAACAGTCGTAGGGTTCTCTGCCCACACTAGGAGAGTGTAAAAGGACGACGGTTCTCTGCCAGCACTGTGGATTGTGTAAAAGGACGACGGTTCTCTGCCGCACCGGGTAGTGGTGAAAAGAGTGTTTTGTACAGGCTTCTCCGCCTTGCTGTGGGTGCTAAAGGAGAGTCACTTTGTGGTATTAGTGCAATACTCAGAGGGTGCCTCTGAGGAGTGGATGTAGGTCTGGTTATAGACCGAACCACTATAAATCTGGTGTCATTTACTTTATTGCTTTTACGTTTCCGCACTTTAAATTTCAGTTTTAACAACTCTGTGTTTGAAAAACATTTTTCTTCAAACTTTAAAAGAAAATTTTATTTCGGTTCAACTTTATCATTAATAGGGTTTAAAATTTTTAAAACTACCAATTCACCCCCCTCTTGGTAGCCGTGGGACATTTACTTAGGCTTAACAACCTAATTACTGGACTCAACAAGTGGTATCAGAGCTTAGTTTCAAAATCATAAGTTTGAACTACTTTTTGATTAACGTAGATGGCTACATTTGGAAACCGAAACACACCTGAGGGTTACTCTATCACTAGACCTCCACTGTTTGACAATATTCCTTTTGATTTTTGGAAAACACGCATGTCTACTTTCTTACAGTCACTTGATTATCGCATGTGGATGCTAGTCCAGGAAGGTTACACAAAACCAACTAGATTAGTTGATGGAATTAGGGTAGAAACACCTTATGCAGATTGGACTATAGAAGAACGTGACTTAGCACAATTAAATGCGAAATGTTTAAATAGTTTCTTTTGTGCTTTAAAATCTGAAGACTACATGCGAGTTTCCACTTGTAAAAGCGGAAAAGACATATGGGATAGACTTTGTATTACTTATGAAGGGACAAATGAGGTTAAGCAATCAAGACTCAATATCTTGTTACATGACTACGAATTATTTCGCATGAAACCTAATGAATCTATATCTGACATGTACACAAGATTCACTCAAATTGTCACCTCTTTGCATGCACTTGGTAGGGAATTAACGAATGCTGAAATGGTTAATAAGATTCTTCGTTGTTTACCTACTGCATATGATGCTAAAATTACTGCAATTACAGAGTCTAAAGATCTGAACATTTATTCAATTGACAATCTTCTTGGTTCACTCATTGCTTACGAGCAAGGAGTAAGTCAAAGAAAGATTGATGCAGGTGAACCAAGAAAAGACAAGAATATTGCACTAAATGTGGAAGAGTCAGAAAGTGAACACTCACAACCTGAGGATGAAGACGATATAGCACTGATGACTAGACAATTCAGAAGCTTTTTAAAGAGGAAGCAGAAGAGACGCCAGCAATGGAATAGAGGTAAGTATAACAGAAATGGCAAGGTTTCTAATGAAGTGATTTGTTATGAATGCAGGAAACCAGGTCATATAAAGACTGATTGTCCAAAACTCAAAACCACTTCTAACAAGGAGAAGGTAGAGGAGAAACCAATGGTAAAGAAGGGCAAGAAGAAGTTTCAAAAGGCTTTTTGGGCGGACTCAGCTTCAGACTCATCTGAGACTGAAAAAGAAGAAGAAGTCACCAACCTTTGCTTGATGGCAGATAAAGCTGAACAATCAGATCAAGAAGAGGTATGTGATTTAACCTATAATGAATTGTTTGAAGTTTCTGAACACATGCATGATGCATATAGGAAAATGAAAAAGATGCATGCTAGTGTAGTTTTAGAATTGGAAGAGCTTAATAAGGAACATGAAATCCTTAGGAAAGATCATGCTTTAATTGATAGCAACCACATGAAACTACTTGATGAATATGATGACTTGAATAAAAATTTTGAGAATTTAAAATCATCCCATGCTGAACTTGAAAAAGAATTTAAGAAATTTAAGGATGAATCTGAGAGCAAGACATATAGAATCAATTATACCAATCGAATCTTGGAGGATATGAATTCATTTTACAAACTCACTATAAGAGCTCTCGAGGATAATAGGAACCCCCCTAAACTTGAAGATTTTACAAATCCTAAATATTATCCTAAATTCATGAAATCCCTTAGAAGACAATCATATGAAAGAAAACATAGGAATATTTTTCCTAATGTTAAATGTAACAATTGTGGATTTTTGGGACATATATCTCACACCTGCACTTTAAAGATGAAACCTAATTTGGTGTGGAGAACTAAGATGCATAAACCTAGACATATCATACATGCATCGGATTATAAATTTCATAAAGGTGAACCCAAACTAGTTTGGGTTCCCAGGTCTAACATTTGAGAATTTTGCAGGAATGCTCTCACACAAGACCTCGTGAGAGTATATGGTACCTGGACAGCGGATGTTCAAAGCACATGACTGGAGATACTGCTCAATTCATAACGCTGGAAGCCAGGAGTGGAGGCAAGGTTACACTTGGAGATAATACCACAAAGAAAGTGGTTGGATCAGGTATGATTGGAAATTTGAAAAACTTTTTCATAGACAATGTTTTATTAGTTGAAGGCTTAAAACATAATTTGCTTAGCATAAGTCAGCTATGTGATAAGGGCTATAATGTAAAATTTTTACCTACTAGCTGCATAATTAGCCTAAATGGGAAAATTGTTTTAAATGGAAAAAGGGTGAACAATGTCTACATGCTAGATTTAAATTGTATTCAATCTCCTACTGCTTTTTGTTTGAAAACTGTTTCTGATGAATCATGGCTTTGGCATAGGAGACTTTGTCATTCTAGTATGAAAAATCTTAGAAAAATTACCCAAAAGAATTTGGTGAGAGGAATACCTAAACTAGACTTTACTAAGGACCATCTGTGTGATGCATGTCAACTAGGAAAACAAGTGAAGTCCTCTTTTAAGTCCAATAAAGATCTTAGGACCAGTAAACCATTAGAAATTCTTCACATGGATCTTTTTGGACCTGTAAGCACGGTAAGTCTAGGAGGAAAGGTATATGGATTTGTTATAGTAGATGATTTTTCAAGATTCACCTGGGTTAAATTTCTTTTTCATAAGAGTGAATCATTTGAGGAATTCAGAAATTTTTCAACTTGGATACAAAGAAAACTAGGATGTGAAATAATTTCTATACAAAGTGATCATGGAGGAGAATTTGAAAATGAAAGATTTGAAGATTTCTGTAAAGAAAAGGGGATTGATCACAATTTTTCTGCACCTAGAACTCCTCAACAAAATGGAGTAGTTGAAAGAAAGAACAGAACATTAATAGAAGCCGCCCGAGCAATGTTAGCAGAATACTCGCTTCCTAGATATTTTTGGGCTGAGGCGGTTAGCACTGCATGCTATGTTCTGAATAGGGTGAATGTGAGATCAAATTTGAATAAAACACCCTATGAGTTGCTAAAAGGTAGAACACCAAATTTGTCTCATTTACATGTATTTGGTTGCAAGGTGTTCATACATAATAATGGAAAATCTGCCTTAGGAAAATTTGATCCAAAATCAGATGAAGGAATTTTTGTTGGATATTCAAGTGTTGGAAAATCTTATAGAGTATTCAACAAAAGAACTTTAGTCATTGAGGAAACCACACATGTTGTTTTTGATGAAAATGGAAACATGGAAGAGCCAAAAGTTGTTGAAGAAGAAATTGAAGAAAACTCCCAAAAGATTGATAGATTAAATTTGGAAGAAAATGTGGAAGAAAATTTAGAAAGAGAAGACCCTTTGCCTAGAGATTTGAGATTTTCTAAAAACCACCCAAAGGAATTAATCATAGGTGAACCAAGTGAGGGTGTTAGAACTAGGCGTGGATTAAACAAGGAAGTCAATCATTCAGCCTTTATTTCAACTATTGAACCCACTAACATTGATCAAGCACTTTCAGATGAATTTTGGATATTGGCCATGCAAGAAGAGTTGAATCAATTTGTAAGAAATAAAGTTTGGGAACTGACTACAAGGCCAAAAGATCAAAGTGTTGTTGGAACCAAGTGGGTGTTCAAAAATAAAATGAATGACTCAGGAGTAGTCATTAGAAATAAGGCTAGATTAGTAGCTAAGGGGTATAATCAAATTGAAGGAATTGATTTTGAGGAAACTTTTGCCCCTGTAGCTAGACTTGAAGCAATTAGGGTTTTACTAGCCTTTGCCTGTTTTAAAGGTTTTAAATTGTTTCAAATGGATGTCAAAAGTGCCTTTTTAAATGGGGTAATTGAAGAAGATGTTTTTGTAGAACAACCTCCAGGTTTTGAAAATTCTAAATTTCCAAATCATGTTTTCAAATTAAAAAAGGCATTATATGGATTGAAACAGGCACCTAGGGCTTGGTATGAGAGGTTAAGCACCTTCCTACTTGAAAGATCTTTTGAAAAAGGAAGTGTGGATACAACTCTCTTTTTAAGGAAAATTGGAAAGGATATACTTATTGTTCAAATTTATGTGGATGACATCATCTTTGGATCTACAAATAAACATCTTTGTGATGATTTTTCTAAAACAATGAGTAGTGAATTTGAAATGAGTCTAATGGGAGATTTAAATTACTTTCTAGGATTTAGCATTAAGCAACTTGAGGAAGGTACTTTTCTTAGTCAAACCAAATATATTAAGGACATCCTCAAGAAATATGAAATGGACAATGCTAAACCTGTTAGTACACCAATGAGTTCTTCAGTTCAGTTGGATAAAGACCTTAAGGGAAAATCTGTTGATCAAAAGAAATTTAGAGGGATAATTGGATCTTTACTTTACTTGACTGCTAGCCGACCAGATATTATGTTTAGTGTTTGCTTATGTGCTAGATTTCAATCATATCCAAAAGAATCACATTTGACAGCAGTGAAAAGGATTTTAAGATATCTACTAGGAACTCAAAACTTAGGAATTTGGTATCCTAAGTTTAGCTCTTCATTTGAAATTATTGGTTACTCAGATTCTGACTTTGCAGGCTGTAGAGTGGATAGGAAAAGCACTTCTGGAACATGTCAATTCATTGGAAATTCATTAGTTTCATGGTCTAGTAGAAAACAAAATTCAGTGGCATTATCTACTGCAGAAGCAGAATACATTGCATTAGGAAGTTGTGTGGCACAAGTACTTTGGTTAAAACAACAGTTGATTGATTTAGGATTAACTATAGGCACTATTCCAATTTATTGTGACAATACTAGTGCTATTTGCATTTCCAAAAATCCTATTCAACATTCTAGAACCAAACACATTGATATAAGGCATCATTTCATAAGGGATCATGTATCCAAAGGAGAAATTGAACTCATACATGTTTCAACTGAAAATCAACTTGCAGACATTTTTACAAAACCTTTAGCCTTTGATACCTTCAGTACTTTAAGAACAAGGCTTGGTGTTATTGATTTGAATGCTTAACCAAAATGTCTTTGCAACATTGATACTTGTTGTGTTTTGTTTTTGTGATTTTGTGAATTTTGTGTGTTTTTGAATGAATTGTTTTTGGATTTATGATTTTGTTTTATGTTTTCTGTGTTTTTGAATGTTTTTGTTGATTTTCTTAATTTAAAAAATCAAAATTAAATTTTTTTTGGAGGAAATCGTCCAGGACGAAATTATTTTCGTACGGGACGATGTGTGAAGGAACAGTTTGCGCGAATTTAAACCGTTTTGAGAGCAGTTTTTAATTAGATCATCTGTACGATATGTGATCGTCCAGGATGAATTTTTTCTCTCTCAAACGTCGGGACGATTGAATACAGCGGTTGAGTGGATAAGACAGTTTTTAATACGAACTTCGTCTGTACGAAATTTTTTTTCGTCTGTACGAACATGTGTCAGTTCATTGTAGGGGACGGTTTTCAAGAGTCATTAAAACGATTCACTTTTTGATCGTATGTACGAAATTTTTTCGTCTGTACGATCGGTCAAGTCAAAAAGCCTGTACAAAGGGACGCATCGTAAGTTGTGTTGAATACGAAAAGCTGTTACATTTTGGACGAATTAGATCGTCTGTACGAATTTACTTCGTCCAGACGAACGATAATTTTTTGTCCAGGATGAATATTTTCGTCCAGGACGAACGTATCGTTTTTCTTTAAATATGAAGGCTTTCAAACTTGACAATCACACTTTCAAACTTCTTTTTCAATCCCTTTTTACATCAAATCAACAATGGCCTCCTCTAGCAAAAGACAAAAGGTTTTGGTGAAGAAACCAAATAGGAATGCGCCAGACAACTTTCTTTCCAAGGCAAATGAGGAATCTTTTCCTCGTTTTGCCTCCGCAAAAATCACTCCGTCTCGCATTCTCATTCAAACTGAGTTGAAATTTCGGGTATTGCACCTCTTCGCCTTAACCCAATTTCAATTCATTCTTTCTCTTGTCCACTTCTACAATAAACAAACCTACCACTACTTTCTAGCCAACATGAGTTTCAATTCTGACCATTCCATCATTAGTTCTTTTGTCTTTAAGAAAAAAATTGAGATCACCAAGCACGACCTTGGTGCATTTTTAAACTTAAGAACTGAGGGATATAGAGCCCACACCCTAATGTCAGAAACCTCCTTCAAATGGTTTCAAATCAATAGGGTAATTAGAGAAAATTCGATTGACAATCATGTTGCTAGAGTCTCCGGTATGACCCAAGATGCCCGAATCATCCAGCATATCCTTAGATCCTCAATTATTCCTAAAGCTGGTGATAGGATTAACATTACTCCTCTCCTTTCTTGTCTAACTTTTTTAATCATGCAAAGACATCCTATTGATGAAGCCCAACTCATCATAGATCATATCTATGGGCTTTCAGAAATAGGTCATGCTGATCAGAAGAGGAAGAAGAACATTTCTTTAGGGCACTTAATTACTTATATTTTGGAAAAGAAGTACAATATAGTGCATCCTGATGAAGAATATGAAGAGCCAGTTTACTATAACGATGCATCATTCAGATTGCTCTTCAAGGAGGAAAAAGAAAAAGAAAAAGCACATGCCAGTGCTTCAGAAGAAGAAGAAGAAGAAGGAGTGCAAGCTTCTGCTTCTCAATCAGATTACCAGAATCTGATTGAGAGATTTGATAGACTAGAGACTCACATTGATCAAAGGTTTGATCAATTTGATGCTCAACTTACGCAGCAGCAACATGACATTGGTAATATTAAAGATGAAGTTCATGAAATAAATACCAATGTAATGTTGATGGCCTCCTACTTCAATCTCTTTGGCGGCATCCTCCTCCTCCTCCAGAACAGTGAAATTATTTTTTATGTGTGTGTCTGTTGTATTTTTTTTTTTTTTGTTGTTTTTGTTTGTTTTGTTTTTATCTTATCTGTTTTATTGTAATGTGTTTGTTTTTATGTTTTTAAGTTCAATTTTTTTGTTTTGTTGTAATCTGTTTCCTTAATATCAATGAAAGTTTATTTCTATTAGATTTGTTTTGAAATGTGGTTAATGTTTGTGAATTTCATTAGTATTATTTAATCTACATAGTGCTTAAATTCGATTGTAATTTGAGATTATCTATATTAGAAAATCTAGACTTTCTAAATTTATAATTTGTTTATAACTTGTTGTAATTAGAACTTTTAAATTCATGTCTATTCATTTAGACTACATAAAAGTTAATATTATTATTACAATTTTGATGTTTTCTTATTTTGTATTTCTATGCTCAAATGATATTTATGCACCTAGAAATATTTGAAATTTTAGATTATAGATTTTGGAAAGAATTGGTCAAATTACTCTTGAACATTGTACAAATGTACAAAAATCAAAAGGAATTCGCAAAAATTTGCAAAGTGAAAAAGAGGCACAAAATAAGCCCAACCAAGGAAAAATGCACAAAAATGTGCTCCAAAACTTTGAAAGGATGCGCAAAGCGCCACATGAGGTAATTCTCTTCTTTCCAAATTCGTTCAATCTCTTAATTCAAATTGATCTTATGTTCATTTATATTCTATTGAACTTTGAAATATAGAATTTTTTTTACATCTCTCTTGTAATGATTTTCAATAGTCAAATGTCTAAATTGAATCATGTCTTTGATAAATTCTTCTTACTTACAATGTTATATCACTTCTTAAATTTTATGAATTTCTATGATTGATCTAATATCCTTAGTTTAAAATTGCATACCCTATGTCAAATCACAATTTAGATTAAATTTTAAAAATGAATTTCATATAATTATTTACATTTCTTGTCTTTTTCTTCTTAACTTTTTGTTGCTGTCAAAAAGGGGGAGAAATTATTATGTTTGTATTTTATATTTTTTTTGTGGTGTTTGTGTTTTGTATTTTTTTTGTGGTTTGTGTTTTCTAGTTTTGATTGTTCTGTTTGAAAAATTTGAAAAACAAAAATATTGTTCTTTAATGCCTCCTTATTTTAATGTACTCATAAATTCAGGGGGAGTTTAGGAGATAAGAGATTTATTTTAACTTGAAACCATACAAATAATAATTGTTTTGCCATCATCAAAAAGGGGGAGATTGTTTGAATAGTTGCTATTTGAATGATTTATATTTGTGCAACTTATGTAGTTTTGATGATTCCAAACATTATTGTTCAGATGTATAGTTATCTCCTAACAATTTTAGAAGATTTGCATTTGCTCTTGTGTGTACTAACATTTCAGGAAAATCAGACTCCAGACTACGAAAACTTCAAATCAAATTCAACATGAGATATTTTGTTTATTTGAAGTTTGTCTTTTCTTTGAATTAATTTTGAAAGGGAGTGATTGTAATTGAGTGAATAAAATCTCACACACACAAATAAGGAGATCTTGAAATTCTATACTGATCGTACAGGACGATATTTATCGTACTGGACGATCTGTCAGTTATCTCCTATAGAGCACTTGGAACGAATAGGAACTTACTTTGAAAAATTTTTTTCTAAGTCCTATTCGTCAAGGACGAATTTTATTATCGTCCCGGACGATGGGTTCTCTGTAAAATTTTCGTCCAGACGAATTTTATCATCGTACGAGGCGACCAGTGCTCTGGAAAATTTTGTCCCGACGAAAATAAATATCGTACCGGATGATCAGCTCTCTGGAAAATTTTTGTCCAGACGAAAATGAATTATCGTCCGCGGTGATTGGTCCTCTGGAAAAATTTTGTCCAGATGAACAAAATAATCGTCCAGGACGATCGACTCTCTGGAAAATTTTCGTCCAGACGAACATATTTTCGTCCAAACGATTAACCGACTTAGAACAGTTTTTAGCAGTTTCTAGAACCGACCTTGTAATAACCGTTCGTACTGGACGAACCTAGTTCGTACAGGACGATCAGCTGTACGAAGTCATTTCGTACACATATACAAATTGGGTCGTTTCAGATCGTTTAAGTAAAATCGTCCAGGACGATCCAGAATCGTACAGGACGATCAACTGCGTACAGAATTGGAAACTTGCAGTTTTTGGGCGGTTTTTCATGTCTTTTGTATAAATAGTCCAAATTAGACTGCCACCCAATCTTTTTGTCATTTGATCTTCGTACCTCTTGAGAGAATAGCCAAGGAGAGAGTGGAAGAGAGCATTCAAAGGAGGATTCCTACCATTGGAGCAAGAAGGCTTCACTTGGATTACTAAGGTAAGAGTCTCTACTTGTGAATTTGAATTACTTCACTCTTTTTCTTCTTCCTTCTAGATTCTTGTGAGAAGATCAGTCAAGGAGATCCGGTTCTCTGCCGACACTTGGAGAGTGTGAATAGAAGAAGGGTTCTCTGCCCACACTAGGAGAGTGTAAAAGGAAGAAGGTTCTCTGCCTACACTTGGAGAGTGTGAACAGCCGTAGGGTTCTCTGCCCACACTAGGAGAGTGTAAAAGGACGACGGTTCTCTGCCAGCACTGTAGATTGTGTAAAAGGACGACGGTTCTCTGCCGCACCGGGTAGTGGTGAAAAGAGTGTTTTGTACAGGCTTCTCCGCCTTGCTGTGGGTGCTAAAGGAGAGTCACTTTATGGTATTAGTGCAATACTCAGAGGGTGCCTCTGAGGAGTGGATGTAGGTCTGGTTATAGACCGAGCCACTATAAATCTGGTGTCATTTACTTTATTGCTTTTACGTTTCCGCACTTTAAATTTCAGTTTTAACAACTCTGTGGTTGAAAAACATTTTTCTACAAACTTTAAAAGAAAATTTTATTTCGGTTCAACTTTATCATTAAGAGGGTTTAAAATTTTTAAAACTACCAATTCACCCCCCTCTTGGTAGCCGTGGGACATTTACTTAGGCTTAACAACCTAATTACTGGACTCAACATGTTTGCTATCATCAAAATCATAAATCATTAATCCGCAACACATTAGACCTACTCCAACCTTATAACGTATATGCTCACTTCGTATCCTATCTCTAAGGGTCAAGTTACTCATCCTTCTCTTTTATTAACCAAGATTCGGCACCATAAAGCATTGCAGATCTCGCCACCATCTTATAGAATTTTTACTAAAGTTTGAGGGGGACTATTCTGTGCGACCTCGTTCCTTTGCTGTAGCTGCTGGAAAAGTGATTTTTCCCCAGGATCGGCCGGGACGAAGTTGAGATCGTCCAGGCCGATCAGTGCATTGAAAACAGCTGATTTATGGAGTGTTCTGGAATGATTTCTGGACAGGATCGTCCAGGATGATATTGAGATCGTCCGGGACGATCGGCACTGTTCATAATACCGTCCTGATCATCGCCCTGGGAATGGTCCAGGACGATCAGAATTGGTCTGATCGTCCCGGGACGATCGGGCGATCGGCCAGGCCGATCTGAGTATGATATAAGGAAAATCAGCTCGTTTTGAGGAGAGAGAAATCATTTTTTATAAAAAGAAAATATCTGAGGAGAGAGAAAGAGCGGAAAAGCAAAGGAAGAAGTCTGATTTCGGGGCCCGTGGAGCAATTTTCGTCGTTCGTTGCTGTTGGATATTATGTTTGTCTCGCTGTAAGGACTCCGAACCCTACTTCTATTTTCGAAGATTTTGAGGTTTTGTAAAATGGTGCTCAGATTTGTGTTCTTGTAAGTGATTTTCATACCCGGTTTGGTACTAGCGAAGATTTCACCGCATAACTTTTGGTATAATGTAGATGTGATTATTCTACACGTTTTGATTATTTTATGGTAGATTTCGTCCGGTCCGTTTTGGTTCTGCGGAGTTTTATTTTGACTGTAAATTATTATGATGTCCGATTTGGTTTGAGCAGTAGAAGAATAGTGTTGTAATATTGCTGTGCACGTTCTGTATTAATTTGGTGAATTGTGATTTTTGGAGATTTTTGTGTAAATTCGATAGACTGCCGTTGCTCTGCCCGATTTTCGTATGATTTCTGATTTTCCCGGAATTGATAGATTGAATTGATATGTGTATGACTATTGATATGATCGTTATAGATTTCCTTAATATTGCTTATTGCATCGATTATTGCATTAATTTATTGATTCTGAAAGACAAGTGGAAACCTGGTTGAACGTTGGTTATAGAAACCAACGTATGGATATCTACAACAGCAATATTGATAACTACAACAGCATCATTGAACGATTGATAACTACAACAGCATCATTGAACGATTGATAACTACAACAACATCATTGAACGATTGATAACTACAACAGCATCATTGAACGATTGATAACTACAACAGCATCATTGATAATAGCTAGTGTTTGTGCTTGTCGAGTAAGACCATTGTATGAAATTGCATGTATATGATATTGCATCGCATGAATTTCCTGATCTGTATTGATTTATTGATTTCGGATCGATTTATTGATATTGACGGATTTATTGATTTATCGATTTCTGCTTTATTGGATTTGATCGGATTTACTGTATCGTACGATTTCACTGATTTCATCGATTGATTACCGAGCATTGATACTACTGAGCATTGAAATGGACATTGTATAGATTCATTATTTCGTATCGCTTTTCTCGATTGATTTCATTGATTAGATTGTAATGATTTGATAGTATCGATTTGATTGACGAATATTGATTGATTGAGTTGATTTATCGATTTGCCTGCCGCTGCATTGATTGGTTTTATTGACTATTGATTTCCGGATTGCATTGACTCATTGACCATGTTTGACTGATTGATTTGACTTGAGTTGATTAACCTGCATATTGTTTTCAGTGGAGTGCTTTGATTTCAGTTGTAGGCTTTGGTGACCTGCTGAGCTTTATAAGGTCATTATATGTGGTTAATGATTTCAGGTGCAGGGCCTCCAGCTTGAAGATCTTTCCGCCGAGTTCTGTAGCTTTTTCTTTTGTAGCCTTGGTAGGCTTTCTTTTGTAGCCTGTACGGCTAGTGTAGTGTTTTTCTTTTGACTGTATTTTGACCGTTGTATTATTTGTGAATTATAGTATCCGCTGCTGTCTCTTTTCTATAACGTAATTATCTCTAGCTCTGGATATATGTATGTATGGATTGATATGAACAACAGATGAGGAAACCGATAGAAAGAAAAGAAAAAAAAAAAGAGGCAATAGAACAATCAGATGAATCCTTTCGCTACACGGATCTTGGGGTCATTACAAGTGGTATCAGAGCAAGTGTAGTGAAAAGGATTTGATTATATCCAGAGTTGATGATTGCGTTATTTGATTTGTTTTGTTATACGTATTTGATTTCCGCGATTTTGATTCGAATGATTTGTATTGATCAGGCCAATGGATCCGAAAGGAAAGAAAGTTGAGTCTGCTACTGATCTCCCACTCACATCTGCAAATATGAATAAGTTTGCTGACATGGTCGCTCAGATGGTGAGTGACAAATTAGCGAAACGCTCTGGCCGTAGCAAGAGAAGTGGGGAAGGTAGCAGAGCAAGCTTTAATGTTTGTAAATATTGTGGGAAAAGACATTCGGGACAATGTTATCGGAGGACTGGGCAATGTTACCGATGTGGGGGATATGGACATAGAATGACGGAATGCCCAAGTCCTGAACTTAAGCAAGGACCTGTTCTGATGGTTCCGATTGCTCCGACTGTTCCGACTGCTCTGATTGGAAATGAGCAAGAGATGGGGGAGGATGCACCAGGAATGCCTGTAAATGTGACTGGTACGAGTTTCGCTTATCGTCTGTTTCGTTGTGATTTGCGCGATTTATAGAGTGCTTGGCTTAGCTCTGTTTTGTTCCGTTTTGCTTTTGTTTTGCTCTGTACCCTTAGGGAAATGTCGGGATGACATTTTTCTAAGGTGGGGAGATTGTGAGACATCATTCCTTTGTTGTAGCTGCTGGAAAAGTGATTTTTCCCCAGGATCGGCCGGGACGAAGTTGAGATCATCAAGGCCGATCAGTGCATTAAAAACAGCTGATTTCTGGAGTGTTCTGGAATGATTTCTGGACAGGATCGTCCAGGACGATATTGAGATCGTCTGGGACGATCGGCACTGTTCACAATACCGTCCTGATCATCGCCCTGGGAATGGTCCAGGACGATCAGAATTGGTCTGATCGTCCCGGGACGATCGGGCGATCGGCCAGGCCGATCTGAGTATGATATAAGGAAAATCAGCTCGTTTTGAGGAGAGAGAAATCATTTTTTATAAAATGAAAATATCTGAGGAGAGAGAAAGAGCGGAAAAGCAAAGGAAGAAGTCCGATTTTGGGGCCCGCGGAGCGATTTTCGTCGTTCGTTGCTGTTGGATATTATATTTGTCTCGCTGTAAGGACTCCGAACCCTACTTCTGTTTTCGAAGAATTTTAGGTTTTGTAAAATGGTGCTCAGATTTGTGTTCTTGTAAGTGATTTTCGTACCCAGTTTGGTACTGGCGAAGATTTCACCGCATAACTTTTGGTATAATGTAGATGTGATTATTCTACACGTTTTGATTATTTTATGGTAGATTTCGTCCTGTCCGTTTTGGTTCTGCGGAGTTTTATTTTGACTGCAAATTATTATGATGTTCGATTTGGTTTGAGCAGTAGAAGAATAGTGTTGTAATGTTGCTGTGCACGTTCTGTATTAATTTGGTGAATTGTGATTTTTGGAGATTTTTGTGTAAATTCGATAGACTGCCGTTGCTCTGCCCGATTTTCGTATGATTTCTGATTTTCCCGGAATTGATATGTGTATGACTATTGATATGATCGTTATATATTTCCTTAATATTGCTTATTGCATCGATTATTGCATTGATTTATTGATTCTGAAAGACAAGTGGAAACCTGGTTGAACGTTGGTTATAGAAACCAACGTATGGATATCTACAACAGCATCATGAACGATTGATAACTACAACAGCATCATTAAACGATTGATAACTACAACAGCATCATTGAACGATTGATAACTACAACAGCATCATTGATAATAGCTAGTGTTTGTGCTTGTCGAGTAAGACCATTGTATGAAATTGCATGTATATGATATTGCATCGCATGAATTTCCTGATCTGTATTGATTTATTGATTTCGGATCGATTTATTGATATTGACGGATTTATTGATTTATCGATTTCTGCTTTATTGGATTTGATCGGATTTACTGTATCGTACGATTTCACTGATTTCATCGATTGATTATCGAGCATTGATACTACTGAGCATTGAAATGGACATTATATAGATTCATTATTTCATATCGCTTTTCTCGATTGATTTCATTGATTAGATCGTAATGATTTGATAGCATCGATTTGATTGACGAATATTGATTGATTGAGTTGATTTATCGATTTGCCTGCCGCTGCATTGATTGGTTTTATTGACTATTGATTTCCGGATTGCATTGACTCATTGACCATGTTCGACTGATTGATTTGACTTGAGTTGATTAACCTGCATATTGTTTTCAGTATCGTGCTTTGATTTCAAGTTGTAGGCTTTGGTGACCTGCTGGGCTTTATAAGCTCATTATATGTGGTTAATGATTTTAGGTGCAGGGCCTCCAGCTTGAAGATCTTTCCGCCGAGTTCTGTAGCTTTTTCTTTTGTAGCCTTGGTAGGCTTTCTTTTGTAGCCTGTACGGCTAGTGTAGTGTTTTTCTTTTGACTGTACTTTGACCGTTGTATTATTTGTGAATTATAGTATTCGCTGTTGTCTCTTTTCTGTAACGTAATTATCTCTGGCTCTGGATATATGTATGTATGGATTGATATGAACAACAGATGAGGAAACCGATAGAAAGAAAAGAAAAAAAAACAGGCAATAGAACAATCAGATGAATCCTTTCGCTACACGGATCTTGGGGTCGTTACATATTCTATCACACAATAATAAGACCGATTCATTCCTCCATTTCAACCATCAAACTTGAATTGTGCTGATAATATCTCCATCTATTTCACCATCACTCTGAACAAAAGATCCAAGATATCTAAAACATGTACTTTTATTAATTACTTGATCGCCCAAAGTCACAATTCTCTCACTAGGTCTATTGCTACTAAAATTGCACTCTATATATTCAGTTTTAGATCTACTAAAGCGAAAATTTTTAGACTCTAAAATTGACCTACATAATTCGATTTTACCTTCAACTCCCTCTCTAGTCTTATCAACTTGTAAAATATCATCAACAAAAAGCATACAACAAAGTAAATATAAGGCGACACTCTCTAATCTCATCATCCACTAGAGGTACTCCAACATTTCCATGTATATGCTCATTCCATATTCTATCTCTAGGGGTGAAGCCACTCATCCACCTAAGCATCCTCATCTCTGCAACACTTAACTTATTATAATGCTTCTCTTTTATTGACCAAGATTTGACACCATAAAGCATTGCATAATCTCACCACCATCTTATAGAATTTTTCCTTAAGTTTGATGGGGACTTTTCTATCACATAATAAGCTCAATGCATTCCTCCACTTCAACCATCCAACTTGAATTCTACTAATAATATCCCCATCTATTTCACCATCACTCTGAACAATAGATCCAAAATATCTAAAATGTGTACTTTTATTAATGACTTGATCGCCCAAAGTCATAATCCCCTCACTAAGTCTATTACTAATAAAATTTTATTTTATATAATTAGTTTTAGATCTACTCGAGAGAAACCCTTTAGACTGTATGATTGACCTCCATAATTCAAGTTTACCCTAAACTCTCTCTAATCTTATCAACAAGAAGAATATCATCAACAAAAAACATACAAGGTAAATCCTCTCTCGAATTTCTAGTGAGAACATGCATGACTAAAGCAAAAAGATATTGGCTTAAGGCTTACCCTAAACTCCCTCTCTAATCTTATTAACAAGAAGAATATCATCAACAAAAAGAATACAACAAGGTAAATCCTATCTTAAATGTCAAGTGAGAACATGCATGACAAAAGCAAAAAGATATTGGCTTAAGGCTTACCCTAAACTCCCTCTTTAATTTTATCAACAAGAAGAATATCATCAACAAAAAGATATTGGCTTAAAGAAAATGCATGACTAAAGCAAGAAGATATTGGCTTAACGTTCACCTCGGAGGTAGCATCGCGCACGGGATCCGGCCGGTGTGTTTTTCGGCGGCCTTGCAGTGGGAGTTTGAGGGTTGTTCGTGTGATCGTCGGCGACCGGAGATAGGTCGTCGGTGGCCAGAGGCAGCTCGGTCACGCGAGAGGCGGGTAGAGGAGATGGGCGAGCACGGCTGAAGAGAGAGAAGGGAAGAAGATGAAATTAAATGGGAGGCTCGGGCTGGTTCATTTTAGGGCTTTTACCGGCTGCTTTCCGGCAGCTGCAACCGCCGGTACTAAAATCACTTAACACAGGCAGTTTTTTCTGCCGGTAATATTTATGTCCGGCGGTTAATCCGACGGTTTTATTACTGCCGCTAATTCCAGTGGCATATGCTTGAATAATCGCCGGTTAGGCCTCTGGTTAATACTGGTGGCCACATCGCCGGCTAAACTATCGTTATTACCAGCGGCTAGACAACTGCCGGTCTAAGCCATCGGTAATAGCTCAATTTCATGTAGTGTCTCAGACTCAATAAAATTAAAAATACATACTTCATTTACAATAAATCCTAATCTAATCTAATTTATAGTCTTCAACAATTTAGAGTATGATTTACCTGAAATGTTAGTACAAATAAACAACAAAATAATACTTCCAAAATATGTTAGGAAAAGTTATAATCAAAATAATAATAATTGGAAATCAACAAAACATACATGTTGCAAGAATACCAACAATACAAAAACTAAGTTGCAACTATCTCAACAAGTTTTTGATATCTAAATGAAAAAAACTCCTCACTGAAGGGATGTTTTCTTCTCTTTTTGGATATTAAAGTCATCCTAAGTTGGATCTCCAAATGGAGGAGAAATCTCCCCTGAAGGATTTTCTCTCCTATTTTAATTCCAAGTTAGATATAGTATCCTAACTTGGATATATATATAATTCAAAGAAAATTCTATGACAACCTACACGATTATCCTACGAAGTTATAATTAAAACATCCCAAGTAGTTTTATAAATCAAATTACTCAAATTAAATTTTTAGTCAAGCTTGGTCATGCTCTTTTAAATTTTAAAGGGGCTTTAGTAATTAGCACTTACATAAAATTTTGATAATTTAAACTTTATTTTTCCCTTTTATTTTTAGCCCTTTATGAGCATGGTCACTTGAAAAAAAATTATGTGAGCATCTATATCATTCCTAAGCTAAGGTTAATCTAACATCCATCAAATCAATTTATATATCGCATAATTAAATAAACATTTACATCATTAAATCAACATAACCAATATGTAACGAAAATCATGGAAAACCAAGAAAACAATAATAGAAAAATTAACACCAACCTAGCCTAAAATTAGAGTCAATTGACCTAGGAAATTTCCTAAAGTGTGTGAAGTAGACTATGTGGTTTGGATATATCATAAGATGAGAAGTTTGTTAAGGTGACTAATATTTTGATTGATTAAAAGGCTTAAGGTATTTAAGTTTGAGTTTAAGTATTAGTGGTTTTAAAGTTGATTTTAAAAGGTATTTTGAGTGCTAAAGGATTACTACCTCTGTTTATACTAAGACTGTGAAGTTTATTTCACCTCTTTAATAACCTCGTAGGCCCAGGGTTACCTATTAGTGACTAGTATTAATTAAGTGATTTAATTGATTAAAGATTAAAGATTGAAAATTTTTAATTTAATAGATTAATTATTGGTTTGATTGATTAAGATTTTTTTTGGAATTTGAACCAATTATTGAATTTTATGATTTTTTGGATTATTTAATTGCATTAATTTAGGTCTCAAAAATTAACTTTTTAAATTAACGTGAGTTCTAAATTTTAATATTTTTCTTAAATACTAGGTCTTATAATGAGTAATTAGACATTAAGTTTGCTGAATTTAAGATTTTCTATATTAAGTTATATTTTTCTGAAGTTTTGACCTAGTTTTAAACTATAGTTGACCAAAAGTTAACTATTTAACTTTAACTTAATTTTGAGGTTTGATAATTTTAAAAAATACTTAGCCTTAAATGGAGTAGAATGGCTTTGAGTTTGATCAATTTGAAATTTTTTGGATAAAGTTATGATTTTTAAAGTTTGGGTATTTATTAAAATTTCTTAATTGTTAATTAGAGGGGTTTTGAGTATTTTAGTCCAAATCAACTCCAAACTCCTTAAGATTATCCCCATAGGTCAGAAATGACCTAAGGGGATGTTTCCAAGTGTTTAATTTTTTATTTGGAAAATTTAAATATTTTAATTAAATAAATAAATTAATTATTAATTTTCCTTAAAAATTATATTAAGAAATTGAAATCATTGAATGAACTTTCAGTTTTTTAGGTTAAGGGTTTAGCTATGAGAATTTTTAGGATTTAATTTGAATTAATAATGAATTACTTAAATTCTTAAGTCAATATTTAAGGGTCAAATTAGGTTGCCTAAATGGTGAACCAAATGAGTTTTGATTTTAATGAAGCTTGGGCTATGAGTTCCCTTGACTTTAAGGCCCAAGCCCACTAAAGTTGGGCCCAAGATGGATCTTCCAAGGTGGTTAGCCAAACCACCTAGGTAATATCTAGGTCACCTTCAAAAATTTAATAAGCGAGATCTAAGCTAGGAATTTGGGTAAAATTGAATGCTAACTAACCCTTACATTATGCATAATAAACGCACCAAAGCACACAACCTAAATCCCAATAGAAAAGTAGTTAGGTTAGATTGAACTTAAGGGTCAAACCATGACCCTTAAGCTTAAACTAACCCAAGCATGACCTTAATCAAGTCAAACAGGGTGGGTGGGTGGGTGTGTGTGTGTGTGGGAGGGGGGGGGGGGGTGGAGGAATTTTGGACATGTCAGAGACATGTCAAAAATTGATTCCCCAAAATCTCAATCCATGATGAGTTCAACTAAAGCCAAAATTGCATAAATACCACTTGAGTTCTAGCTATAATAATTTCAGTTTCATGCAAAATCATGGATTGAGATCATTAGGCTTTGATAGGTCTCCTCAAATCCTTTTTAATGAGCCTAACAACACCTAATTTATGTAGTGTATGAGAAGATATGAATTTTAAAGATCCCTATTTTTTTGTGAAATTAATTGTTAGAATTACCTTTTAGCCGCATGATTTCCATGCGGCACCTTCTAATTGGTGGGGCAATAATTGGCAGTTAACTAGATAACACTGAGTAAACCATGGCCATTTGATATAAGATTGAGCGGCTGTCATTAAAATCACCCTAGGAATGCGGGATTCAATCAGAGTTATTGATCATGGCTCCGATTACATTTTCTAGCTCCCGCAAGGTTCCACTACTGTAGGGCTTCTTCGGCATAATCTGAGAAATCCTGTTGAGGAAACTTCACTACAATTCTTAGGGAGGATCATGACGATAGAAGCTTTGAATCCAACAATAGAAATCTATAGGATTGATAGTTACTTTCACACTTGGTTGGACTAGCTATCTATGGAGCTCAAGAATGAGGTTTCACCTTATAGAAGGACCCAATTGATGAGATTTTTATTAGGAAGCTATAGGATGGGTGAACAAACACTTCTTCAGGTATCATGGCCAAAGGATGACCGGAGGTATCACTTCGAGCAAAGGGTGGAGGTATTTTATAGAAGGTCGCTTGACTGAGCTCTAGAGGGCTTGGAGGACTAGGGGGAGCTATGGGATTGCTCAGAGAGTTCTAGGGAAGAGTTTGGAGGCACTAGATGTGAATGAATGGGTTTGAAATGAGCTGCCCTATTCAAGCTTTGGCCATGGAGACAAACAGCTAGGATTAATTAGGGCAACCATTGGATTCTTTCCAACTATATGGGGAAAACCTGGGGGAGTCGCATGAGCCCAAAGGAGGTGAGTCCAGGACATGAGGATGACTTTAGCCAAGGCTTTTGAAGGGGGGACCATTAGAGCACATTTTGGTTTCCTTCGGCTTCCACAAGCCACTTCATGTGTCAGACTTAGGTGGAAAGCTTGCTAGGGCTCTGGTGAACTCATCCATGAGCTTAATTGGGCACGAGGTAACCCAATTCAAAAAGATGACTCGGGTTAACCATAACCTATACGATTTGGGTCAGTTTGGGTGCAACTGGGTTAAGCCAGGTAATTCACTTGATAGGGAAGGCTCAGTCGTTGAAAGGGAATCAAATGAAAGTTTCAATTGAGTTTGAATTGATGTGTGGTGGAAGATGGCTCAAGTCAAAGTGTTTTTGACTACTTTGAGCAAGTTGGGTGCTGACTCAAGTCAACCAAAGGGCTGGCCTCTTTATGGTAGATGTGTTAGACCTAGGGCCACCTAATGGAGGTGCAATCTTGGCCTATTAAATCTTAGGGTGGGAAATGGCTTAATCCTTAATAGTTTTGACCACTTTAGGCTAGTCCTATTCCCAACCTGAGTTGAGCCAAGTGTTGGGTTTACTAGGATAGGTACATTGGGTCATGAGGGACCAAATGCAACCATTAGTTTGATCCAATTTATCTTAGGTAGAATTTGGCTCGTGGGAGACCCTCTTTGGACACTTCGGTCAAGCCATGTGGCTAACCCAAGTGGGCCCATGGCTTGGGTCTTTAAGAGGGATCTCTTAAGGACTTAATCGATCATTATATGGGTTTGAATGGGCTTGCAAGGCCTTATTCAAAGAATTTGAGTTTGATATGAGTGTATGTGTACTTGGTCAAACTTGGTTGACTTGGTCAACTAAATTAACCTAGGGTCAAAGTTTAGGGTCCATTGAGTTTGGATTGATCATTTGAATCTAATAGAAGTTATCCCAAGTGATAAAGAGGTCATTTGGGTTGAAATGCAAGTTTAAAGGTTTAAAGGGTAATTTGGTCAACCAAAGTTGACTTGGTCAACTAAACCAAGAGTTGAGTTTGGGCTCAACAAATATAAATTGATCAATAGAGACCAATATATATATGGTCATATGCATTAGAGGGGTCATTTGGATTGGAATTGATATTTTAACCCTCAAGGTGCATTTTGGTGAACTAGGTCGAACCAAAGGTTGGGTTTCATTTAATGCATTCTTAATGATGTCTAGGATGCATTAGAGGAGGTTTCAAGGTTAAATGTGGTTGAGTCATGTTGAGTTTTAGGGAAAAGTCCAAAGATCCCTTTAAAGGGCATTTTGGTCATTTTGACCCCTAGTCATTTTTGGGCCAATCTAGGCCCAACAAAATGTTGTTTACTCGACAACATGTCATAGAAAAAGCTACGAACATGATTAAAGGTCTTGTGGAGGGTCCCAAGGTGAATTTCCATAAGGTGGAGGATTGTGTGGCATATATTAGAAATATTTAAAGGTATTATAGCCTTTGAAAATCAATTTAGTTTTTAGAGCTAGGAGTGTTAGATTGAGCACAAATTTTAAGAGTTTGCCCTAGGGAGATGCCTAATCAATATGTAATTGATAGAGCATGAATCATAGCTCGTTAGACTAGATTATTTTATGGTGGTTGAAAATCATCCAAAAAAGGGTTTCAAGAACAAAGTCCTTAAACCTAGGATTTTGTTTGGAATTTAGGATTTGAACTGGATTTGGAGTTTTATTGGAAGTAGGATGGGCCATGATGACCTCATACAAACATGAGGTCAACACTAGTGAAATCTACTACATATTCAGGATGATGATGTCTACTATATATCCAATGTTACATGATTAAAAATGGTCTATATCAAGAGATAATGCATTTTGTTAATTTTAAGAGATGGAAAATAGATAAATTGAAAATAATAAAGAATATAGGTAGGGTTAAAGTTACATATCATGATTAGATCAACTTTTGTGACAAGAGCAATAAAAAATATTACCTAAATCTCCACTACTTTCTCTCTCCTCCTCTCTCAGCCCTTCTCTCCTCTTTTCCTCTCCTCTCTTTCCTGACCATGTAAGGGAATAGGGTGGGATGGGGGAAGTGAGGGTTTAGATAAATGAAATTTTATATTTCTCAAATTCTTAGTGTCACGATGCTTTTTAAATTTTTTACAAATCCGAGAGACAAGCTCCATTACACCTAGATCCAATGTTGTTGCACCACTCATTCAAAAAATCTCTAACATAAAGGGTAGTCACCACAGAAAATTCAGCTATTACCGGTGGTTTGATTCGGCTGCTAGGCAGGTTTTACCGGTGGTTTTTAAAAAAACCGGCGGCTTTTCGGCGATTACAAAGCTGCCGGCAAAAATTGCGTGGGAAACCATTGCCGGCGGTGTTTTTTTAGGCGATTTTTTTCCACGACGGCTTTCCGGTGGCTTCTATCGCCGGTTATTACCAGATTTAGTACCGGCTGCGTTCCGGCCCGTTTAGCCGCAGGAACTGTTACCGCCGGTAATATTCAGGTCCGGCGGTTATATGACCGCCGCTACTTCTGGCGGCCTAAACTTAAATAACCACCGGTTAGGCCGCCGATAATAACCGGCGGCCAAGCTGCCAGCCAAATCGTCGTTAGTACCGGCGGCTATATAACCGCCGGTCAAAGCCTTCGGTAACAGCTGAATTTCCTGTAGTGAGTGCTGCTGCACTCAAAAGCATAATACCTTAGTAATCCTAGTCAAAATTTCAAGATTATAGGAATTTTGATTTAATCATTAAACATTTAAAATTTATGGTTGTTATAGTAATGGTGGAGGCAATTGTTTTTGGTGGTTGTCACTGATGCTTATTGAAAAATTTAATAGAGTTTTTTAAAGTTCTTTTAGCTCATGAACATCCCTAAATGTAGAAAATAAAGCTCTTTTATAGTCTTTTTATGAGTGGTATTTTGACAATATTGATTGTTTGATTAAAAATTATTTAAGTATTTGAGTGTCTTAATTATTTCAAAATTAAATGATCTTGGGCCCATTGGATTTGTCTCATCGAAAAGCTTGATTTGATTACAAGCATGTAGGATTTGGAGACTATTTGGTCCTTTAATTAATTTAATGAATCTTTCAAGTATGTTTTTAGTGTTGATTTGAGCTCATTTGGAGTTGGATTATATCACTTGTGTTGTCAAGGAAGTTTTATCGTTAAAATATTTTGTTTGACTATAAATTAGTTAAAATTAAAGTTAAAAAAATTGTGAATTTAATTTCAATTTTTTCCAATTCAATATCTCCTTGAGATTAGTGCTAATCATTTGAATTGTTTTGGGGATGTACTACTAGTGTTTGTCTTTGTACTTTGGTTTGGCTACTTGAATAGCTTTCTTACTATTTTTTTAATACTAATAATTATATTTTTTTTAATTTTAAAAGAATTTTATGGCAAGTAAGGCTTTGATTGGAACAACTTTCTTACTATTTTATGAAGCAATTTATTAGTATACAAAATATTTGAATTATTAATTTTTGTACTAAAAACCTGCTTTCAAAAGTAGAAAGAAAGATGTCTAAAATGAAGCCTAAATAATCAAATTCATCTTTTATGGTTTTACTTAATGATGATTTATAATAATATATAAATTAGTTATATTTATAGATTAGTTATATGAATAAAATGGTAGGGGTAGGTCCTCCTAGCCCCTCACTTAGGAATACATGATTTTTAGGAAAAAAAATGTTGTTTATAGCTAATCTACAAATTAGTTATATTTTGATTTTATTTACCGAGATTTCCTAAGCCCTCTCAAATTGTTCAATCCAGCTCACTAAAAGTAGCTATATTAAATGAGGAAAGCAACACTTGCATTCAATATTATTACATTAATTCTAAAAGCCCTTCACAAGAATCCCTAATTTGTTTGACTACGAAAATCCTTATTTTCACCATATTAGCCTCATCTCACTTATTTCAGTTCCACTTAATAAATAATAAACTATTAATGATTTCTTGAACATTATTCGTGAATCGCTAACTTGAGTATCAAATCATTGCCCTACGAAAAAATGTCTTACAAATAGAAGTATAAAAATTGACTTGCATTTTAATTATAAAAGGAGTGCCTTTATTGAGTTTCATGTAAGAGATTTTAGAGAGAGGGATGTTATTAAATTTATCTTATAAGATTTAGGTTTTGTTTGGGACGAATTTCTTATCGCTTCTTAATTAAAGCAGCGTTCTAGTATAAAAATTTTAATTTTTGTACTACAAAATGACTTTAAGAAGTAGTAAGATAGCCATCTCAAATGAAACCTTAATCATCTTCATTATATAGAAAACTATTGTGGTAGAGACACGAAGAAGACATAAATCCCATTATTTTTGTATGTTTGTTTTTTCTTCATGTATTTTTTTTTTGATGATTTGAATTAGGTCATGAATTAATTTTCAATAACAAATATTGATACCTTGTAATAAATGTAGAAAAACTAATATGAATTCCTTCAATACAATTTGACCTATTTTTAATATCAATTTTACAAGCTAAGAAATTTTGAAAGTTATGCATACCACCTTTTATATTATGCTTTAGTGAAAACAAAATATTAGCCATGCATATATCCCAAAGAAATTAAAGAAGAAATTAAAGAAAACATAGTTGTCTAAGGACCACATCACAAGAATCACAAGAAAAATCCTTATTTTCAGCACTCATCATTATTATTAGCCTTATTTCAACTATTTCAACTCTATTTTATAAGTAATCTACTATCATTCATTTAATGAACAATAGTTGTAAATTATCATGTTAGCCAAATTATTGTCTTACGAAGAAATGTATTATACAAAGATATTATGTAAATTGACATACATTTTAATTATAGAAGGCGCGCCATTATTGAGTTTCAGGGAAAATAATAATAATAATAATAATAAGTTAATTGGAGTAAGAGAAAGAGAGAGGTCATTAAATTTCTTTTGTAAAATTTAAACATTTTCAACCTAGTGAAAAATATAATGATAGAGATAGAGAGCAATCATCAATTAAACTATTTTTAATGAAAAATATTAATAAATATAGAGAAAAGAAGAATGTATTCCTTAAATATATTTAGACTTCATTTGGGATAGCTTCCTTATTGCTTCATAAAATTAATAGCTTTTTAATAAAAAAATTTGTATTGAAAAATTAGTTTATTAAGCATTAAGAAAGCTATCCCAAGCCAAGCCTTAGATATTTACATTTGAAGATAAGGAAATTTGATATTTAAGCATACTCCTTTTTTGGAATTATGCCTTAGTGGAATCACTAACATCAGCCATCCTTCAAAAATTAAAGAAGACATAGTTGTCTAAGGACCACATCACTGTGGAAGCAGATGCCGTAGAAAAAAGAAAGGATAAATAAGGATAAGAAGAAAGTCCATAGCAATAAATTTTCTACAGTTTCTTTCCTTCTGTGTGAGTTTTTAAAGCCATCTGATACTTCAGAAAAGGACCACAATATTCAGTGAAGTAACTTCTTCTGCATTCTTTTCTTAATATGTGAGAAACCTCCAAATTAATCAAAGTTCAGACTCATTGACTCAAAATAAATACAAGTAATTGAAGAACTTTAGAAAAAAATTAACAAAATTAATTAACATGGCAACTCTCTTTAACATATTTCTTACTTGGGTAAAAAAAAAAAAGAGTTTGAGTCCTAGCATTTCTCAGCACTTGCAACCTTCAATCTCTTCACAGTTATCAAGAAATCACTGTTCAGAAAATGGAGATAAGCACACATTACTAAAACAATGAAATTATCTATTTTTCAAAGGATTCGGAAAGGAAGGAAACAAATTATATCATAATGAGATTTTTTTGGGACATTTAGACTAATTAATATAAATTCACACAAACAACACAAATGGAAGATTTGAACTCAAATTCTATTGGTTAATAGCCAAAACTCTAAACTAACATATCAATGTGAGCTACGTTATCAAAACTGTCTCAAACCGACGACGTCCCACTTATTATGCATTATTTAAAAATAATGATTTCTAGTTAATGACAAGGCTTATAATTAATATCAGATGGAAAAAATCTAAAAAGTAAATAAACAAATGATTTAATTGGAGCTCTTACTCCCAAGGAACATCTCCCACCATCATCCAATCACCTTCATTATCCTCATAAGTGAGCACATAATGCTTTTCCGAAATTATTCCAACAAGATCAGATGCTGCAACATATCATTCAAAGCAAATTATTCAAGAAAAACTAATATAGCTCAATATTATACCTAACAAAAGCAGAATAAACAAGTTCTTACAGAGAATGAGAGCTGCAAACATGTTGGAAATCTTCTCTCTAAGTCCGCTATATCCATCAACAGTATATAAATCTATTTTTCTGCCGATTGGAATCCCTTCCATGTATACTTTGATGAAAAATGTTGAATTTTTTTGACATTTTTTTCTCTCCTTCATTGCAGTTGACATGAAATGTTTGATTGGTGGCCAGTTAGCTGGTTGATGTTCTCTAATCAGAAATTTAAAAGGAAAATGTTGATTAAAAACAATGAAAAGATCTGTTTTTCTGGAAAAAATAAAGGATAAAAAAAAAAGATATAATTAGCAAAAAAATGGAGAAATGAAAAGTGGAATTAATCTGATGTACCTTGCAGTGTGAAAATTCTTTTGTAGAGAAGTGGAATTTGAGATATTAAGGCCGAGCCTTAACTCTGTGATTTTATCTTCTTCTCTTCTTTAGATAAGGCTGTGGAGAAAAGAGCTGAAGGATGGCTGCTAGAGCTGTCCGAGGAAGAAGAAGGTGCCTTTGTTTCAGTTCCCATTGGAGAAAATTTCTCAAACTAATGAAGAAAAAGGGCGAGTCTTCAGAACGGGAAGAACAATAGGTTAGGTAATTTCCTTGATATAGGAGTTATTGACATGTGGCACTGCTTTATTGGTGCTTTCTTTTATGTTTTCGCTGCTTTTCATAATTATTAGTTCTAATAAACTTGCACCCACACTAAAAAAATCAGGCAAGATTTAAATTGAAAAAAGAAATACTTTTTTTTTTCTTTTCTAATTTATGGTTCAAATAAGTTTCCTCTAATTTGTGAAAAGTTTTAGTATTATCTGAGATGAAATCAATTCAAGCCTCCAATTTTTATTTGATTTGAGTTAAATTGGTTCGTATTTATTTTCTGCCATATAAATTGAGGGTATTGTTTGAGACAACTTAAGAGTTTTATAAAATTGATTGCGAAGTTAATTGTGAAGAAAATAATTTTTTATTATATTTTTGCATATAAATTTTTAAAAAATAATTAGAAAATAATAGTCATACGAAATTGTAATTGTGTGAAAAGTAAAGTAGCTAGAAAACTGCCCCAAATAGACACTAATTGATGACTTAACCCAAAATTATTTTTAGAATTCATTTTGGACGACTTTCTTACTGATTTTTAAAGCAGTTTTTTAGTACTAAAATTAAAATTTTGATGTTAGAAAACTTTTTTAAGAAGCAATTACAAAACCTTCCCGAACGAAACCTTAATTAAAAAAAATGTTTTGTTAGTGTTATTGGGTAACAAAGATCATGAACTCTTATGTGAAATCATATTCATTCTAAACTGGATGACAGCAATTTATATTCATAATAATAACATCAAGATCTCGATTAGAACAACAAATGATAACACAATTTTTTTTTCATAAAATTTGAAATGATTTGATCGTTTTTATTTTATTTTATTTCGAATGATAGTTAGGGCTATATAATAGAGACGAAGAAATTAAAGCTTAGTGGTCCCTAAGTGATTAATTATATCAAAATTTCAACTACTATCTTCCTGTTCAAAACTATTCATGTTTAGTTTCTTTTGGGAAAATCAGTAAGCCAGCAACTTCTGCTTTGTCAAATGGTACGTTCTCCCAGAAAGGCCCAACACTCATTAATGGAGTACCAAATGCATTAGAAACCTTCAGCATTAATTCATATTTTTCACCTCTTTTTTTTCTGCTTATAACCAGACACAAAGCCAACTTGCGTTACTCTGATTCTTCATTTATATATGTATATATATAGTGTTTTACCCAATCATAAACATAATAACTCTTTGATCAGGCTACAATCTCGATGCATAACTGAATTTGAAACTTCTAAAATTTTTGAACTCTGATTTCAGCAAAATTATATCTGAATTGAGTGTTTCGATGAGACGAACCTAACGTCACCAACAATGGTTTAATCCAAACGGATCTTGTGCTAGAGCATCATATAATGACATCCAAGCTCTCGATGCATGACTTGTAGTCCCTTGTTCTATTTGGTTGGTGTTTAGCAATAGTTTTGAGGCTTCTCCTTAAGGAACATTACTAAAATATTTGCAAATAACTAAAACAAATTTATAGGTAAGTGCATAAATCTTATATATATATATATATATATATATATATATATATATATATATATATATATATATATATATATATATATATAGAGAGAGAGAGAGAGAGAGAGAGAGAGAGAGAGAGAGAGAGAGAGAGAGAGAGAGAGAGCGAGAGAGTGTAAGTGAATATATATATATATATATATATATATATATAAGATTTATGCACTTACCTATAAATTTGTTTTAGTTATTAAAAGAATATAAGAAATAGGCATAATTCAATTCAAATATCAAGAGCAAAAAACTGAAAAAAATAAATAAAAAAAAAGAAGAAGATCAACCAAAGCAAAAAATATATATAGAATTATATTTCTTCACCAGTTGATGGCTGCATAATTGATGGAATCATAACTTTAATTCCTTTGATACAAAACTAAGCCTACCAAATAATAATAATAATAATAATAATAATAAAGTCTTCCTAATTAACACCCCCTAATAAAATTATTCATAAATATTTGGCATATTTTGTTTTGCCCTATCAATCTAGTATTATACACATACGTGTTATCTCCAACAACAATAACTCGACAAATGTGTAAAATTAAAGAGAAAAAAAATTATGCTTTATTTTTGACAGCTTTTTTACTGCTTTCTAAAATAGTTTTTCAATATAAAAATCATACAGCAAAAAAATTTATACTAAAAATTTAATTTAGAAAATAATAAGAAAGTTATCCCAAATAAAATAAAATAGAAGAAATGAAGAATATTAAAGAGCAAGAAATCCACTCCATCCATACAAATTATTATTATTAATATTATTATTATTTAAAATATGGGCAGGCAATCAAACTCCTTTATATCTATCAGCTGTTTCTTTGCTTCCAAGCCCAACATTCTTCAAGTTGAGGCAGGATTTCTCGACAAGAAAGCTTTGAAATCTCCACTGCTTAAAAGGACATAAAATTGATTTAGTATTATAGGGCCAAATGAATTGAACCTCATTCTTTTTCTTTCCAGCCTTATTTGCAAAAGAGTCTTAATATAATTTAAATTCCATTGATCATTTTCTCACAATTATATTATTACATATATAATTCTTACTGCTTCTTAAAACAGCTTTCTAGTATAAAAGTTTTAATTTTTTATTAGAAAATTGCTTTAAGAAGCATTAAAAAAGTCATCCCAAACGCAGTCTAAAACAAACTCGTACACATATCACATATACTAGACTCGAACTCAAGACCTCTTACACTACAGGAAATTCATCAAATATTGAAAAAATGATTATCCAACAGAAAAAAATTGTCGGTAATGGACATCTCATGTAGTGTTAATTGATAATTAAAATTCTCAATCAAATGATCAAGATGAATTGCCTAATATTTATAATTCCATTCAAAGGAAACATGTGGGCTTCCATACTAATAAAGAGAACATCAAAATAATAAAGAATACAAAAGGTTGGTTGTGACAATAGCAAAAGTTGTCGCTGTCTCCCCCATTCCTGTTTTGTTGCTTCTTCTTTTATTCTCTCTTACTTGATCATTATACAAAATGCTTTGTGTATTGCGCAAGCATGTATTTGTACCTTCTACTTTTTCATCATATTTTAGTAGCAGTAGTGCGAAGTTGAGCATGGAAGCATAGCTGATCACATGTATATATGTATGCATATTAATGTCTACTTCATAATCCAAATACTTTTTCTTAATTTCTGCCAACTTTTGATGCTCTCCTTGCATGAAACCCGCATTGGTAACCTCTTGGTTTTTCATTTCAATTTTTCATTTTTTTTTCCGTTTTCATTTTTCTTTATTATCATTTTTAAAAATATGTATTTACAAATGATACTATAATTAAATAAAACCTAAAAAATAATAAAAGGGAAAATACAAGTTGCTAGCACGACTAGATTTATTTCGTTGTTTCAATATCATATATATATATATATATATATATATATATATATATATATATATATATATATATATATATATATATATATCAGAAAAAGAATTGAAACTATAAGTAAAATTATAAAAAATGTTTTTTATAAATAAGAAAAATGATTAAAAAAAAAGTGAAATAATAAACTAAGAAGGAAATTTTTTATTTCCTGATCAAGTCGAAGTCAATTTGCTTGATAGTTCAACTCGTCGCGCGACTCGTCTGCCCGACCCAATGAATGGAGCAATTATTACGTCCGATCAAAACCGAACGTATCTGAATGTATACCGAGCAATACCAAGTTCTCAATACTGAGTTTTAGGTGACGTGGTGCGTGGTTTATTGGTCTATGAACACATTCGGTGACCGGATATAATAATTGCTCCACTTCCCCCACACATGGCCCCACATGACGTCTCGTCGGAGCCAGTCGTTGGCTAAGCAAACGACTGACATTACTTCAAAAAAAGATTTTTTATTTCCGATTTCTGTTTTGTTTAAAAAACTTGTACTCATTTTTATTTTAAAAATCTATCCTTTCATATATATATATATATATATATATATATATATATATATATATATATATTTCAAGATAAAGGCACCATGTTAGTTCGAATGAATAAAAAATCAAACAAAATATAAAGTGAAAGTAATAATTAGCTATAAGAAAATGTCTTCATATTAAACAATTGAAGGCACACAAGTAAAGAGCCAATGGTAATATGTCTCCTATTTGATCTAATAATTAGTATCAACCTTATGATATATAAATAAAATAAAAAATAACAAAAAAAAAAAAATATCAACTTTATGTTAAAATATTCTTGTTATCCCTTACAATGCAACTTCTAAGAAAGAGGTAACAAAACAATATTCTTTGGGTGCATCATCATCAAATCTAATGAATTTAAAAGAGATGGAATCAAAGTTGGTACAACATGAACTATTAAATGATTCAAATTGTTGTCTCTAATATTATAAGACAAATATGATGAAGGAACAACTATCTGAGCATATTCAAGATCGGAGCCATTAATATTATCAAGAATAAGTAAAAGGACTAGAGGAAAGAGTCCAATGAATCTTCTATATTAAAAGCCACCTAAACTAGATAGTTATTCTCTTGATTACAATGAGCAAAGAAAACTTTTAATAAGAGTTAATCTACCACCAAAGCTTAGAAAGTTGGAATCCCACGATAAAGTTGTAAAAGCATGAATGACTTAGCTTATGTTTTTTCTTTTAAATTATGGTATAAGTTTCATACTAAAGTGAGCCTCTGAGCTAATTTTATATCTGTTAAGTACTGTGTTGGTAAGCATCCTTCTACCTGTGATTTTAATCAAGGTGATTCTATCATTTGGAAGAGACTTTGTAATGTTAAATGGTTCATTGAGCCTTTCATTTCTTGGGGGCTTGATGATGGTAATATTTTCTTTTGGCAAGATTGTTGATTAGGTAATCAGTCTATTGACTCCATCATGAATACTTCTTCTATTGTGGCAGTTAAGGTTAATTCCTCCTTAATGATAATTATTGGGATTATGATAAGCTCTCTAATGTGATCCCAGATTTCATTGTTCTTCAAATTTTGAACCTCCCTATCAATACTGCTTTTAATGATATTATCTTATGTGATTTTTCTAAAGATGGTGGCTTTCACTTAAAAATTGCTTGGCATGCCTTTCGGCCTAGGAAAAATTTTGAGAATATATTCTCTATGATATGGCATAAGAGTATTCATTCTATTATGGCAGTCTTTGTCTGGAGAATCTTGCATAAATTTATTCTCAATGGAGATAATCTTATCAATAGAGGCTTTATTTTTCCTTCCAAATGTCAAAGTTGTTACCATTTGGAGAGTATGCATCATATTTTTATTTTTGGCCCTATTGCTGCTAAAACTTGGGTTTATTTTGATGACATGTTTCAATTGAATTACTTTAATGCTCATTTATCCCTGAAGTCTATGCTTAATGCTTGGTTCATTAAGACTAAAGGGAACATCAGAAACGTCATTCCTTGTCTCATTTTATGATATTTATAGTTAGAAAGTAATAATTCTCTTTTTAATGGTGTTCGTATGAATCATCTTAAGGTTATTCATAATGTTAAAGATAAGATTTTGGCTTTATTTTTTGTTAATATGATTTCTTCCAAGAACTTCAAGAATTATCCTTTTGTGGGTTCTACTTTAAGCCTTAATTGGGAGAAAGGTCATATTGCCAATGACTCTAGAATTATTTACTGGATCAAACCCCACATTAATTTCTATAAGTTGAACAAGGATGGCATTAGCATTGATTCCACTGTGGGTTGTGGTGGAGTAATCAGAGATAGTGATGGTAATCTTATTATTACTTTTGCTGGTCCCTTATAGAATGGGGATGCTTTTCATGCTACTACTTTGGCTATCCTCTATGATTTAAGGTTATGTAATTCTCTCAATTTAACCAATGTTTTTATGGAGCTTAATTCTAATTATAATTTATCAATTCTTAATCTCACATGAAGATATGGGCTGCAATACTGGTCTTTTTTATATGGTTAGGGAGATTAAGAATCTTTTAATCTTTTTGAATTATTCATTCTGTCATATTTGCAATGAGGGTAATGCTTGTGCTACATGGCGTGCTAATTGGGGGTGTGGTCTAGAGTTTTTTTTGATTTGATTGGGACCAACCTTCCGATGTATCTGAAAGGGCTTCTTAGACTTGATCATATTGGTGTGCCTTATGTTAGAACTTAGGTTGTTTTGGTTGTGGTGGCCTTGCGTGAGGTTTTGGGCCTTGCTTCCTTTTTTGGTGGCATGGTTTTGTTTTTTCTGGTGCTTTAGTTGGGTTTTTCTCTCTATTTGTCTGCTTGGGCAGGAGCTATTTTGGTATCTTCTTTTCTGTGTTGGCATTGAGCTTTTAGATACCTGCTGGCTGGGTTGTTCTTTGGTTGTTCTTTGGGATTTTTTTCTCCAGGTTGTTCGTACCTACATGGGATGTTGCTGCTATTAACCATCTGGTTGCTGGAGACTTCTTTTTCTGTTGATTGGTGTTGTTTTTTTTTTTGGTGCTATAGTAAGGATTTTCTCTCTAGTATTCTAGTGGGGAAATTTTTATTCTGGTATCTTCTTCTCTATATTGTCTTTGAGATCTTGGCTACCTGCTAGTTGGGTTGTTCTTTGGTTGCCATTTGGGGTTATTTTTTTCCATATGGTTATTTACTACCTGGGGATTTTGCTACTATTATCCGTCTGGTTGCTGGATGTTTTGGATCATCATCTAGGTTGGCATGACTTAGCTGATGTTCTTTGGTGCATATGGGATAATTTTTTAGTTGGTTGGTTTTTGTATTTGGCCTTGTTTCCTACGTGCATGGTAGGGCCGGTTCTTATCAAGTCAAATTGTGCTAGTGTTGGTCTTAAGTTCTTCAAGTTCTACTGGCATTTTGGTGGTTGCCTTAGGGTTTTGGGTATTGGGATTTGTTGTACTACTTCTGCTACTGTTTTATTCTATAACTTGGGTGGGCTCAATTTTTATGGTGGCTGTGGGCAATTCGATTTATTTTTTTATTGTTTGGGTGATTGCTTCATGTGAGCCAGTTATATGTGGTGTCTCACTCTTTGGGTTGTTTGGTTGCTAATTATGGATAGTGGTGGTTACCCTTTTATTGTGCTTCTGTCTGGGTTATATTATGATCATTGGTTGAACTATTATGATTATAGGATTCAGTGTTTGGTTTATTTTAGCTTTAATCTTTATATCTTTAACTTTTATATATATTATTGTTATCTCCTTTGTGCCTATTAGATTTTGTGCAAGAATGTTTTGGTGCTGATGCTTGAAGATTTGGATTTGAGGATGGTTGGTTTGAGCTTTTGGAAGTTTTATGGTTTGTTCCTTTTTTGTTTGTGCTTGAGCACCATGGAATGTACCTATGTAATTTTGTACTGTTCTGTTGTGGGGAACTCGAGCTTGTAGGTTTTTTCTTTCTTTTTTATGATTGTAGCTCTTATGAGCAGTTGAGAGCTTGAGGTCCCCTTAAGGACTGTGTAACTTTTTCTTTAATCAACGCGTAGGCCCCTCTGTGGGTTTTCCCCAAAAAAAAAATTCTCTTGATTACAATAGAATTGAACTCTTTCAAAAATAACTTTATGTGAGCAACAATTTTTTTAAGTTTCAATCCAAATCATAATTTGAAGTTATCAAAACATCTATATATAATGAGTAATCATAAATTGAGCCTAGAGAAAATAAGCTCATTTTATAAATTTGATGCAGACTTAAATAAGATAATGGTATTCAAATTAGGATAATGGCAGACTTATTTACATCTATCTTTGATTACCAATATATCATCCTTTAAGAATAAGCCCATAATAAGGACTGAATCGTTGCAAGAATAGAAATCCATCCCATTTATTTTATAAAGTAGGCACAAACAAGTTGCAAATTTTTAAAAAGGAATCATGGAAAGGGACAAATCTTTGATATAAAAGTCAAATGAAATGTCCAATTGATTTTTTTTAAGGGAATAATAATTTGAGGAGTCGAGATAAAACCCATAACCTCATAGCTGGGTCTAGAGATATGAACCTCTAATTCTAAAGATGTTGATAGAGTATACATTGATAAATTAGGATTATAAGCGGTGGTGGAATTAGGGAGGGGTTGGAGATAGCTATCATCCTATTTGATAAAAATATATATATTATATAACAATGTAAAAATATAAAATTTTAGTTTTAAATCATTTTGTAACTTTATAAATTATAGAAACTTTAATTAACTTGAATTTGGGGAAGCCCGCTTTCCTTCTTTCATTTGAGAAAAACTAGTTTAATTATTGACATTTGTAAATTTGCTCAAACTTATATAATTAAGTACCTTGCGACCTAATTTGTCTCGCAGATACTAATTGCACATGCATATTTTATTTTCAATTGTGACACACACACACCAAATGAGAACCTTTCGGGACTTGTGACTACTAGTCCTGTTCATAATGTCCTAAAATCTAATTAGAAGATTTTTATCTTAATTCTAGTTTAATTCACGATTTATGTACAGCTAATGCCACTAAAATCTTCATAATAGTAAGCATAAACATAAACATTGCATTTCATCCAAAAGTTATAAATAATATTATAGTACTATTTCAATACATCAACCCACATAAAAGATTTTTGACTGGATTATAAAAAGGTCATCTCCAAAAGAAATAGATTGCATAGAGATTGTACTCTAACCTTATTAACAAAACCTATTTTACAGGGGTCTTACACTTTTATGAAACAAGATAGGAACATTACAAAATGAGCATACACATGCTCAATAGGCTACACACACGAACCTAATGAAGAATCTAATATTCCATATTTGATTATCAGTTGAACAAGAAGACATACAATCTCATTAAAATAAATGAAACATTTATGTAAGGTTAAATATGATATAATAATTACAATGCAACTAGTATTGTAACAATTTAACATCAACAACATAAGCATGTTATAATAAAAATATTTCTTGAACTAATAAGTAGTCACAATAGAAACTTTTCTTGCATATAAACCTAGTTCATCTATCAGAACATAACATGAATGAATGCAACATGTAGCATATGAATCACATGAAGCACATGCAATTAAATATGCCTTGATTTGAATTTTTTTTTGGTTAAAGCTCTTTTATGGGTGGGATTTTATATCATAAAAATCAAAATTGTACAATCCTTAAAAGGAATTCACAACCCACTATTGCTCCAAGAGCAACAATGAAAATAAAAAATAAAACTCTTTGGGACAAATGATCTCAAACTAAGTTACACTAAAAAGTCAAAATGGAATTGGTTGGCTAGAAGTCAAAGCCCAAAAATTGAAATAGAAACAACACCTACCAACAAAGATAAACATGTAGAATATAGTTCGCACAAAAAAATAACCTCCACTAGAAAGAAGTATAAAAGACCCTAGAACCAAGCAAATCCAAGCCAATCCCATGAGACACCAAAAGGGAATCCAAAACCTGCATAAGAGAACTGAAGAAAACACACATTATGAATTAACCAACAAAACACTATTAGAATGAGGCCCGGATAGCATTGCACCAAAATCGTAGCTACACTAGAATGTCTTGATTTGAATGTTATATTTGTGGTGTGTATAAATTTGTAATTTAATTCAATCAAAGTCTACAGGAATAGAAAAGAAAAACATTTAATGCATTCCTTGTTTATTAATATATTTTTTTTCAAGATAAGCAACTATGTTAGTTCGAATGACAAAAAAAATATCAAACAAAAGATAAAGTGAAAATAATAATTAATTATAACAAAAAAGTATTCATAATAAACAATAAAAGTCAAACAAATAAAGAGCCAATCGTAATACATCCCTCATTTGATATACTAAATATCAACCTTTTGATAAAATATTCTCGTTATCCTTTCAATGCTACTTCTAGGAAGGTGGTAACAAATTTTTTTTCTTTATGAATGGATGCGTCATCATCAAATTTGATAATTTAAAGGAGCTGGAATAAAAAATACTCTCCATACTTGTAATTACAAATGACCTACTAAATGATTCAGATTATTGTCTCTAGCTAGTATTATGAGACATATATGATGAAGAAACAGCTATCATTATACATAAGAGTAAAGGAACCATAAATATTATAAAGAATAAGTAAAAGGATTCAAAGAGATGAGTCCAAGCGATCCTCTACATTTTGATTACAATAGAAATGAACTCTCTAAAAAATAACATTCAATCGAGAACAATATTTTTCAATGCAAATTAATCCAAATTAGACATGAAAGCTAGCCATCAGAACATGTACATATAATGTTGCCATAAATTGAGCTTAGAGAAAGTAGTATAATTTTGTCAATCTGATGAGGAAATAATATTGTGGAACTAGGGAGGGGTTGGAGGCACCACTCATTCACTTAATTTTTTTTTAAAAATATTTTATAGAGCAAATTATAATATAAAATTCTTGTTCTAAATTATTTTTTAAGTTTATAAATTATAGAAACTTTGCCTATGAGGAATTTGAGAAAACCTGCTTGCCTTCTTTTATTTGAAAAATGCTAGTTCCATTATTGATACATGTATGTTTTGCTCGAGCTTAGCTCATTAATGCAAACTGGGTTCAATGAGCTGAGCCCATGAGTAGAGCTAAATTATAATTAAGCTTGACTTCATTATATTTTCAATGATTTTAATATAAATTTATATATATATATATATATTAGTTAGTTTTTAATAGTTCAGTTGGATGAGAGAAATTTTACAAAACTAAGTAATGACCAAAATTCTACAATAATTTTATACTTTTTGACTCATTTATGTTTTGTGCCTTATAATTTTAATCTCAAATTGATAATCCTCAATTTTCATATTTAGAAATATAGTCATGTAATAGTTTACAATTCATGAATGAGTAATCAAAATTTAAAATATCAATAAGGCCAAAATCAAAATTAAAATCTAGTTTTAAAATATGTCACGAAAATACTAAAGAGTTGTTCAAAATTAAGATATGTGAAGAGTTTGTATTAAATTAATCTCAAAATAAATCTATTAATCTTTAAGCCCATCCTATAATAAATTGTTTCAAAATATCACACAAATTATTATTTTAAAATATCTAAGTGTGCAATTTTTTTCTGTATTATAGAGATATTATAAATATAATTAAAATTGAAAACAATGGGTCATAATAAATGCAACCTCATCACAAAATGAAATACTGCACATACAGTACTTACATCTAATCATAAGATCTTAAACATTAAGGGTGAAAAGATTAGTTGAATAATATATTTAATTTGTATAAAATCGTACTCTTCATATATATATATATATATATATATATATATATATATATATATATATATATATATATATATATATTTTTTTTTTTTTTTTTTTGAAAACAAAATATATGTCATTGCTAATATAACATACTGATTCATATACCTGTATCACCTGTTATACGTTACCTGCATTCTAGAAGCTTGTATTAGGACTAGACTAGGACTCTATAAATATATCTCTGTACTCACACTTAAGGCAATGAAGATAATCTTTCAGCTTTCTAATTACGTTATCATGGTATCAGAGTAGGTCTCTTGTACCTGACACCTTTTCTTTTCGCATTTCTCCTCTGTTCCGTTCCGGTACTCGTTTCCGGTCATCTTCTTTCTTCTTCCCGACGACAATCGTCCCTGTTCCGACATGGTTTCTTCTTCGACTTCTCAGACCGAAGAAAGTCAAGAAAAGCTTCTTGAAGACGCCCTCATCATTCCTGCCTCCCTCAAATTCGTTATCTCCAACATCAAAATCATCGTTCCAGTGCAACTATCATCGGACAACTACCCAGTTTGGCGATCGCAGGTTCTGAAATTACTAACAGCAAATGGATTTGCTTCCTATCTCTCTTCATCGGCTTCCCCTCCGGCGACGCACAAAACGCTTCAAGATGGTAGTGTTTTGATTAAAAAAATATAAATATAAATATAGGTTTTGAAAATATATTAATTTTCTTTGGGAATATTAAATTTTGAATTTTAGTTTTGAAATCTAACACAACATTAGGAACGATATATCATCCTAAACGGAGAAAATATCATTCACTAATTGGTTCAAATTTCAAAGTTTTAAAGTTACCCAAATTGGCGTAGTCAAACTCAAAATTTTTTTACTATGCTAATTTGGATGAAAGACCATTAATTTCATAATCAAAATCACGATACTAATTGATATATCTCTCCAAAGAAAGAAGATATCAATTATTATTGATCGTTCGAAAATGACGAGAATGATCGTTGTATTTGATTTTCTCAAAGAAAATTAATTGAGGTTTTGAAAAAGTTGATTTTGAAAATCAGGTTTGGGTTTCTAAATCTCCTACGAGCGCAAGCCCTCGTAGTTAATTACATCATAGGAAATTAAAATTTCCTACGAAAACTCTCGATTAAAATAGCGGTATAAAAGTTATTTAGATTTTCAAAGATTGATATCAAATGAGGTTAAGGATTAGAATTTCAAATGGGATTGGTTCAAGTTTGAGCAGTTATTTTCAGAGCCAAAGGAAGAGGAGTAAGGAGTGTTTTTGAGATTCTGAAATAATTCAGAAAACACTCCAGCCTATTCTAAGCGTTGGGCTTAAATTTGATGGAAAGAAATTTTTAATTTGAGTGGTCAATTTTATTAGAAATTTGGGATTCAATTCCCGAAAATTGAGGTCCTATGGCCCGAGCCAGCCTCAGAACCTAAGTCTAAATTGGGCACTAAAAGTTAGTACCCCAAACCTAGCTAGTGCAATGTGAATCTGGTCTTACCCCGGCCTGGATTGGGGAGCCAGCTAAACCACCTAAACGATTTTAAAATATGAGTCCGATCTTTTTTGTAGAGTGGTAAGGATGTTAATTAGAAAATTTTAGAGGAATGGGGTCGACATCTAGAGCAGATCCTTAATTGACCCCTTTAACTTATGTCGGGTATTTGATGTCTAAATAGATGCAATTAAATATTAGACTTGATTTTAATTTGTTACTAATGCGATGCATTCTAATTGACTCAATTGAATGCAAAATCAGTATGTAGCAGTTTAAAAATCTTTTTGGCTTAGAAAATAGGTTTTTTTCCTAGAGATTGCATAACATCCCCTTGACAGATCGGCACCCTCATAGGTCAGGTGGTCTGCCAGAACCCGCAGGCGGGGAGATGCCTAACAAGGTTGAGAAAGTACAATATGAATGCATGAAAAACCCTCGGCGAGTCCGAGCTTACTTCTTAGAACCGTTTAGAGTTTCTATCTTATCTTAAAAATTTTATTTAATTAAAGTAGAAGAATTTTTGACAGACCCCTAAGAGCCTAAATTCGAATTCCAGGTCAGACCAAATGCGGCATGCAAGTAAAAAGACTAGAAAAACAGGAGTTATAATGCGAAATCAATTAAATAAATCAATTAAATTAAATATATCAAATTGAATGTCCATATGGCAAGTGCCACTTATTATTACATCTAAAAAATTACAAGAAATTAAAGTGGCCGGGCACCACTGACTACAACCCGGATTTCTAATCCTAAATCAAATGACTTTGAGATTTGAGATTCTTCTCGTTACCCATTTCTTCGTATTCTTACGAATATCTTGATTCGTCGGTTCCGGATATCCAAATGAAAAGAAACTCCCCATTGATCGGGGTGTTATCTCTTCTCTTTAGATATTTGAAAAGTATCCTAATTTGACTTCCAAATGGAAGAAGACTCTCCCCTTTAGGGATGTCTTCACCTCTTTGGAATTCAAATTGGATATTTATATCCCAACCTCAAATCATTTTAAATAAATACAACCATATCAAATCGAATTTACATTAATAAAAATTGAAAAATCTAGACTCGATCCTGCAAGGTTATCCTAATAATCAACAGTTGTATATTTAATCCCAAGCAATTATAATATGAAAAATTGAAATACAATTTTTTTAGCCACACTTGGCCATGCTCTTTTTATTTAAAGAGGGTCTTAAGCGCGGCAGGTACCTGTGCAAAGAGTATATATATTTTTTTATTAACTGCCCCCTTTAATTTTAGCTCCTTGTATGAGCATGGCCACATGCATAAGATTGTACAAGTATAATTCGCTCCTAACTTAGGGATAAATCTAACGTACAATCAATCACAGAATGTAGGAAGTAAGTAAATAAACACATCAGTTCTACACTAGCAAACAGCATGCAGTAAAAGCTCGAAAACTCGGCACATAACTGCAGAAAGTAAAACACCGGCCTATCCTAAAACTAGAGTCGGTGATCCTAGCAAACCATCTAAAGTGTGTGAGGTAGGTCATGTGGTTTTGATGTGTCCTAATTAGGATTATTAGTTAAAGTTATCTAAGGTTCGATTTGTTGAAAGATTTAAAGGATTTAAGTTTGAGTTCAAATATTAATAGCTTGAGGTTAATTTTAAGATTTATTTAGTTATTTATTGGATATCATCTTTGTTTCACATCGAGGCCGTGAAGTTTATTTCACCTTCCTTGGGGCTAAGTTAATAGCCTCGTAGGCCTGGGTTACCTAGTGGTACCCAGTATAATTAAATATTTTAGGTTGATTAAGGCTTAAGAATTAATAAATTTTATTAGAAATGTTTGGTTACTGATTTTTAAAGTTTGATTTATTTAAATTTGTCATTAACTGATTCGTGGCGTTGTGCCACCAGGCTTGAGGAACCAGCCTCCTTAGGACACTTAGCCCCGCAGCCCGGAGTAGTACAGCCGATAAATCAAATTAATGTAGTTGAATTAGAGGTTTTAAAAGGTTGGATAATTAATAATTAATCTATTTTTAAGGTTTAACACCCCTTGGAATCCATTCGTGGCGTTGTGCCACCAGGCTCGAGGAATCAGCCTCCTTAGGACACTTAGCCCCGCAGCCCGGAGTAACCCAGCCAATAAACTTCATCTTTAAGATGATTGTTATGTTTTAAAAGGTTTGTTGAGTGTTTTAAACATTAAACTAACATTTCTGGAGTTTTAAAGCAATTTTGAGTTTTTATGAATATTTTGGAATATTTTAATCACTTAATTAAAGGTTCAAAATTTGACTTTTTAATTAAAAGTGTTTTATGGAAAGTTAACATTTTATTAAAATACTAGACCTTACTACGATCAGTTAGACAGTAAGTACGTTGAAATTGGATTTTTTTGTATTTTATTACGAAGGTTTGAAGTTTTGAACTAGTTTTGACTTAGAGTTGACCGGTTTGTTGACTTTTTTAAATATTACAGATTTCTGGAATTTAATATTTTTAATAAATATTAGACCTTATTAGGGGTTGAATGCAAGTGAGTTTGGGTGATTTGGATTTTTCTTGAATTAGTTATGAAGGTTTGAGTTTTTTGACTATTTAATGAATTTTAAAAAGTTTAATTAGAGAGCTATTTTGTAATTTTTCTCCAAATGAATCCCAAACTCCTTGAAATTAACTCCAAAGGTCTGAAAGGACCTAAGAAGATATTCCCAAGTGTTTGGAAAATTTTTGGAATTTTTAATTATTATTAATTAATTATCTTAATTAAAATATTGATTTTTGATTAAAATTAAATTAAGGTTTAAATTGCTGTCAAATAATTTTTATTTTAATTTTCATTTGTCAAGGCTTTAAATCTGGTTAGTTAGAGGGGTTACACATATTGTTTGGATTTAAATTTGATTTATTACATTTTCTGGAAGGTTTTAAGGCTTAAACTTAGGAAAATTAATTAAGGGTGTTAATGATTTCAAAAATCAGTGGAATTTTCTATAGTGGCTATACATGTCACTAAGTTCAAGTGTTCAAAGTTTTGAGTTAGAAGGATATGTATCCTAATTTCTAGAATTTCTCTAAGTTCTCTACACATAAGTCCTTAATTGTTGTCCTTAATATCACTAGGTTTAAATAGGTTCAAATCAAAGTTTTAACTAACCCCTTTTGACTTAACATGCATGAATCACACATAATAACAATCAAATCCTAAATCTAGGAGAACCTTAGACTAAGTGCGAGTGTGTGATTCCTACACATGCAAGAGGCAAAACTAGTTTGAATAATCAATCATTTGATTAGTGAATATTAAAACAATTATTCACTAATCATCCCCATCAAGTCTCTTCATGCAAGCTCTTTCTATGTCTAAAATTTTAATGTCTTCACTCAAAGCTCTCAAAACTTAACCTATACAAATTTTAAAATTAATTTTATATAGGAAAATTGATTTGAACTTAAGATAATCCAAAATAATTTCAAAATAACATTTTTGAAAATATCTTAGTAATTTAAAGTCATTTTAAAATAAAAGTTTCTGATTTCAAATTTTGAAGATAATTTAGGTCACAAATTGATTTAATATTAATACAATACTAACATGCTTAAATAATTAAATTATTTAAATATATATAAAAATATTTTGAATTAAATTTAATTTTTAAATTTAAAGGATTTCAAAATGTTTCAAAATCGATCTTAAATTTTCAAAATATTTAATTTAATATTAGTTAAATATGATTTAAATATTTAACTAGTTAAATAACATAAATTATTTAAGGAATCTAAAATATTTTAAAATATATTTAACTTTATATATATATATATATATATATATATATATATATATATATATATATATATATATATATATATATATATATATATATATATATATATATATATATATATATATATATATATATATATATATATATATATATAACACTTTCCATAATCTGAGATAGTCCCAGAAATAATTTTATTTTGAAATTATGAAAGTAATTTGACTTATTTTAATTAATTAATGATTATAGTATCAAAATTTAAATATTTTAAAATTGATTAAAATATATTGAATATTTTAAAATGATTTAAATTTTATTCTAAAAGGTTTGGATTTCTGAGCATTTTGACATAAAGAATTAAATTTTTGGATTAATATATATTTTTTAATAATTTTTTAAATTTTTCTGGTAATTAAACTAATTAAACCTAATAACAGGTTCTGGCGGCGGGACGCCATGTGGCAGAGCGGGGTTCATCTAGCCAGAAACGGCGGGCAATGATTGGAGGTAAATGCGCGGGGTCCACGCGCAAATCACTTAAATGAGTCAGCCAATCCCACCCGCCGTTCGATCGTCTGAGTTCTGGAATGAACGGCCTGGATCTAGCCGCATGGAGACCTGAACAGCTGGAGGCGCTGCGCGGTTAAAATTGATCGTGGGAGGGCTAAATCGTGACCGTTGATCACAAGAACAACGGTCCCGACATCACACAGTTACAAAACTGTGTAAACCGAACCCTAAGGGTGAAAAACTTCTCACTCTCTCAAAATAATCAATCATTTGACTTGAAATTTTAAACATATATTACCCTAATGAAGAGCATTAGTGGGAATATATTATTAAGGTTTTAAAAGCGCTTATGGAAAAGCTAATTTGAGCTAAGTGAATCTTTCTAGGGTTTGAGATTATACCTCAGTTTATGGACGGATTAAACCAATTTTGAGTTCTCTGAATTTGTAGACTGTCCACATTTATTTGTCCTGTTGAACTCGAGGCTTGAGAGGCTACGGATTGAGCTGGTAAAGGCTTGGACCGGTTCGAGCTTGAGTTCGCCGGAATTTGATTGCCGGGAAGGTTTGGCCGGAAGGTTCTGGTCGAGAATGACTGTGGGAGATGTCTGGAAGTAGTTGGAGCTCAATGGAACAGGGGGCTGGGTTTGAGAGAGCTTGAGTGGAGAGAGAGGCTAGGGTTTCGAATGAGGCTTCATTTGAGCCTTTTGCCCTATTCAATCCCTTCCAGATTGAATGGAGGGTTGGGATCTACTGGATGGGCTTCCAGATGAGCGCCATCTGTCCAGGGAGTTGGTGGGAGCAGTAGCTAAGGACATGGAGAGGACATCCTACATGGAAAGGGTGTTTTGTCCTCTATTTGGACACATGGAGAGATATGGACCTTTGGATCTAGATCCAAGGGTCATGATGAGCTTTAGGAATGTTCTAGACCTTAACTAATCTGTTGAATTGATTTAGGTTTAAGTTTAATAAATTTGATTAAGGATTTTAGCCATTTGGAAGCTTCTTTGACCACCTATTGACTGTTTGACCAGTCAATGGGTCAATGCATGCTGAGGTGGCAGATGGGAAGGGTTAATTTGCTAGGTTGGATAGATTGGAAGGGTTTGAGGTTTAAGAAAACGGGATTTGAATAGGATAGACATGTGTATACATATGTTTAACTATGGTTAAAGGTTTGATTAAGCCAAAATCCAGGGTTATTTAACTTCAAAAGGAATTGAAAATATTTGAATCAACATTTGAGATGGATTTGAGGGTTTGAATGATTTGATTTGAACAAATGGGTTAAAATGGCCCATTAGAACCCTTAAGGAAATCCTAGGTCAAACTAGGTTGATTGGGTCAACCAGGTTGACCTAAAAGGTGGGTTCAAGCTCAACAGGTTTGAAATGATATTTGAAGTCTGGTAGAGGTGGTTTTAGGGATTGAATAGGCCATTTAGGTCAAATAGGCCTATTGGGCTTTTAATGGGCCATCAAGTCAAAATTGGTTGACTTGGTCAACCAGGTGGGTCCAGGGTCTGGAAATGGGTTCGACAGGTTTCAAATGGCATTTCAAGACCAATGGAAGTGGTTCCATAGCCTGTAGAGGTCATTTGGGTCAAAACACCCGTTTGGACCCTTAAAGGGCCACTTGGGTCAAACCTGTTGACTTGGTCAACCAGGTTGACCCAGGGGTTGGAAAAGGGTCCAACAGGTTTGAAATAAAATTTGAAATTTGCTGGAAGTGGTTGCACTCAATTCGGAGTTCATTTGGTTTGAAATCACCATTTGAGCCCTATAGGGGTATTTTGGTCATTTTGACCCCTGGTCAACTGGGGGTCAAAGTGGGTCCAGAAAAATATAGTTTAATGTTCAACATACCAAGATTAAATGTCTGGAAGTGACTAGAGGCTTTGGTGAAGGCTCTAAGGTCAGAATCTTCAAAGTGACAGGTTTAGTGGCATAGGCTGTAAATATTTGAAAGTTTTACAGCCTATGGATTTTGATTTAGTTTTTGAGGTTAGAGATTTTGAAATGGGCTCAAATTTGGAGGGTTGCCTCCAGAGACATATCCCATCAGTATGCAACTGACAGACTCTGAATCGGAGGTCATTTGATTGGTTTTTAAAATGTTTGAAAATTTGCTAAAAAAGGCTTTAGGATAATACCTTTTGGATTTAGGCTTTGAGTCTAAATTTTTTGAATTTGATCTGAATTTGATTGAAATTTGAATTGAATTAAGGTTTGGATTGACTTAAGATCTAAATTGATCCTAAGGTCTGAAGTCTAGAAGAGTCCTAGGGTCTAAAGTCTAGAAGGCTCCTAGAGTCTGGATTGGTCTGGAGATTGAATTGATCTGGGCTCAGGATTGGCCCAAGTGACCTCATACAAAAATGAGGTCAACAGGTAGAAAAGAATCAATCCAAGACATCAATAATGGGTTCTTGTGGATCTAAATCTGGCAGCGGCGTTGTGTTCCACTGTGTCTCCTGCCATTCTTTCTTATGTTATTCATTTAAACTTTACATCTACTATATGGCAGACACTTGAAAAACGCCTCTAGTCATCAAATTGATCCAGCGTTATTCAGTTGAAAAATGAGCTGCATAATGTCCAGATGAAGTCTCAAAGCATGACACAGTATCTGCAACAAATCAAGAACATTGTTGATAACATAAGTTCAGCCGGATCGAAGATTGATCAAGAAGACGTTCTCCTATATACGATGAATGGCTTGCCACCATCGTATAATGCTCTCAAGACCACCATTCGGGCAATGCAATCCCCTATGGATCTCGACACACTATATTCGTTACTCATAACAGAAGAAATAAATCTCCAATCGGAATCAGCTCGTCACAATCTGCTCGGAGACTCATCTACTGCCCTTTACTCCAATCGGGGCCGTGGTCGGCGTGGACGTGCTAGATATTCAACACAACCATCCAGATCCACAAATCAAAATGTTCCTCACTGCCAGATATGCAACAAGCGGGGACATCTTGCACACAATTGTTGGCATAGATTAAACATCTCTATCAATCCTCCAGACCAGATTACTATAAATCCATCTAACAGAGCAATGGTCGCTGCTACAGACAATGAAAACCCAGACTGGTATCTTGATTCGGGCGCGTCAGCACATCTCACAAACTCGGTGGACAATCTCTCGCAGGCTCAATCTTACACTAGGACTGACTCAATTACCATAGGTGATGGCAGATCTTTATCCATTGCCCACTCCGGCAATAGTATTCTGCCAACACCGTATCGTAAGCTACACCTTAAGAATTTATTTCATGTTCCGCATTTATCACATAATCTTCTTTCTATTTCTAACTTGACTTAAGATAATAATGTATATGTGAACTTTAATCCCTCTAGTTTTGCCATTAAGGATTTGAAGACAAACAGAACCTTGCTCACGGGACCAAATCGCAGAGGACTCTATCCAATTCAATCGGCCAACAAGAATAGCTCCGGCACCACAGCATTAACCGCTCGTTCCAACATTGCTACTCTCTGGCATCAACGTTTGGGCCACCCTCATTCAAGAATTATTCATGCTGTATCTGCCTCCGACAAAAGTCTTAACATTCCGCACATTTTTTCTTTTTGTTCTGCTTGTACGACCTCAAAAGGTCACAGGTTACCTTTCTCAAATAAAAATCATCGTACTTCTATACCTCTTGCGATTGTGAACACTGATGTTTGGGGTCTAGCCCCAGTACCTTCGCATCAAGGTTTTTTGTACTATGTAGCTTTTATTGATGATTTCTCTAGATTTACGTGGGTTTTTCCCATGTGACACGAATTAGAAGTCTTTGAAATCTTTCAAAAATTTAAAAACTACGTTGAAAAGCAAACGCAATTTTTAATTAAATGTTTAAGATCTGATGGAGGTATGGAGTATTTAAATAACAATTTCAGGAATTTTCTCAGTCATCACGGCATTGCACATCAAACTTCCTTTCCTTACACATCTGAACAGAATGGGCTGGCCGAGCGCAAACACAGACATCTTCTTGAAACAACATGAACCTTGATTACCACTGCATCGCTTCCTCAATCACTCTGGCCGGATGCCGTACTCACGGCTTCGTTTATTATCAACAGGCTTCCTACTGCTATCACGGGTTACAGGTCTTTTCTATCTCGTTTATTTCACACTCAACCTGATTATCAGTTATTTAAAGTATTAGGGTGCGCCTGCTACCCGTGGATTCCACCAACTCAAAGAAATAAATTGGAGCCACGATCTCGCAGCTGTGTGTTTATTGGTTACTCACCCGTCTCGAAAGGCTATAAGTGCCTTGACATCAACACATACAAGGTCTATACATCCCGACATGTCGTATTCGATGAACTTGATTTCTCCTTCAAACAAACATCGTATTCGCCTTCTCCACCTTCACCTCAGCTTCCTCCGTCACTTCTTGTACCAACCACTCATACAAATCCTACCAGCTCTAAATTTCCTATTACTCCATCCAGACCCACATCTATCAAACCTACTCAGCCAACTGCTACTTCTCCGCAACATTCTTCCTCTCAGCATAGCCGCAATATTACTTCCTCTTCCTCACAGCTACCGAATCAGTTACTCACTTCTATACCACCTACTGCTCCCTGTTCCAATCATCCTATGATTACCAGGCATAAGACAGGCTCTTTAAAACCAATCCAACGGCTTAATCTGATTCATATGCAAAATTGTTCTCAGTCAGAACCGATATCTGAACCTACTTCGTATACTGATGCTGTGAAATATCCTCACTGGAGAAAGGCTATGGCAGAGGAATTCTATGCGCTCCAAAAATAGGGTACATGGGATCTGGTTCCTACTCCTCATCAAAGCCCAGTATTAGGCAGTCGCTGGACTTTTCGAATTAAGCACAAATCAGATGGCTCAATAGCTCATTTTAAAGCTCGTCTAGTTGCTCAAGGCAACACTCAGCAATACGATTTAAACTACCTTGAAACCTTTAGTCCAGTTGCTAAGTTTCAAACTATAAGAATATTATTTACTATTGCTGTTACTAACATGTGGCCAGTGCATCAACTTGACGTAACAAATGCATTTCTTTATGGGAGCATTGACGAGACCATTTACATGCGGCAACCTATCGGCTTTGAGGATACTCATCATCATGACTACGTTTGTAAGCTAAAGAAAGCAATTTATGGCCTTAAACAGGCCCTCGTCAGTGGTTCCAATCATTTTCTAACTTTCTTAAAACTCTTGGTTTCTCTCCGGCCAAAGCCGGCTCTTCTCTATTTACACTGCATACTAACACCAGTCGGTTATACCTGGTTATATATGTTGATGACATCTTAGTAACTGGAAATGATTCTTCCTTGACATGATTATCTTGCAGCTAAACAAAAAATTTGATATGAAAATTCTAGGGCCAGCACACAGTTTTTTGGGAATCAAGATCTCCAAAGATCAAAATTCCTATCTGTTATCTCAAACACAATACGCGGAGTCTATTCTAACCTCCGCTAACATGAGCACGTGCAAGCCATTGGAAAATCCAGCGACCGCAAAACCTGTCAACAATAACAAAGCTCAAGGCATTCCTCCTGATCCAAAACTTTACAGGCAATTGACGGGGTCCTTACAGTATTTGACTATAACAAGACCAGATATAGCATTTGCGGTCAATCAACTATGTCAGCATATGCACAATCCAGAATCGGAACACTTCGTTCTTCTCTACAGGTTACTTCGTTACATTAAGGGTACAATCTCATTTGGTTTACCTATTGTGCAGGGCAGCATGGAATTACATTCATATTCGGACGTAGATTGGGCCGGCGACAAAGAAACCAGACGTTCTACCTCTGGCTATTGCTCCTTCCTTGGCAACACTCTTATTTCATGGAGCGTTAAAAAGCAGGATACGGTTGCTCGATCGTCTACGGAATCCAAATACCGAGCTCTTGCCTCTGCTCTTGTCGATATCCTATGGCTTCGACGGCTTCTAACAGATTTTGGCATATCCAAGTTACAACCCACAAGGATACACTGCGATAGTACATCGGCGATTGCACTCGCCAATAATCCCGTCTTTCATGCCAGAACCAAGAACATTGAAATCGACCACTACTTTATCCGGGATAACATACAAGCCAACACTGTACAGATTTTTCCTATCTCTACTAAAGATCAAATCGCATATATTTTTACAAAATCTATATCTACTCCACATTTTCAGCAACTCTGCAACAAGCTGACCGTCCAGAGATCCCCGTCAGCTTGAGGGGGCATAATATAACATACTGATTCATATACCTGTATCACCTATTATACGTTACCTGCATTCTAGAAGCTTGTATTAGGACTAGACTAGGACTCTATAAATATATCTCTGTACTCACACTTAAGGCAATGAAGATAATCTTTCAGCTTTCTAATTATGTTATCAATTGCAACTTAGGCTCTTTATATCATATTTTTTAACTCTTTCTAAGTTTGTCTAGGTGATATCAATTACACATACCATTTGATTCTTCTATTACAACACACACCAAATAAGAACTTGCTGGGGCTTGCGATTACTATAAAGATGTTCTAGCATTGACTCGACTCCATCTTTCTGAATCATTAAGGCTTCATTTGGTACAACTTTCTTATTGCTTCTTAAAGCAGCTTTTTAGTTAAAAAATTTTAATTTTTGTACTAAAAAGCCGCTTTAAGAAGCAGTAAGAAAGCAGTATTAAATGAAGCCTAAATCTCTTTCATATACACTAGAGCCATTCACTGGTCATATTTGGCTTGATACATTATAAGTTTTGAATATTCACCTGTTGAATGTCTTAGTTAAAGTTATCTTCACATATCAGACATATGGTCAAGAGTTATTCTTATCTATTTTGTTCATATATCAGACCTGTGGTCAAGAGTAAAAGGGACTACGCGTTAATATCACAAAAACATTTACAAAAAATTTTCAAGTCCTTACAGAAATCATATGCTTGTTAACACTCAAAGAGCTACATTCAAAAAATCAAAATAAAAACCTAGGAGCATGAGATCCCATCTACAATTCTTATCTAGGAGCTACATTCTTATCTCTTTGTTATCGAAGACATACATAGATTGTACTCAGTAGATCTGAGACATTCTGTTCTATTTATTAAGTATGACTCAATGTTCTACTCACCTTATTAGACAGATGAACTCCCAGTACACATCCTAGAAACATCTTACTCCTCTTGATTTGTTTGTACTAGAACAACTCTTTTTAGTCTAGTGCGTTCTAGGGAGATCATAGTTAACAAAGGGTGACTTATGTTCAATTGTAATTTGTTTCTCCTAGTTTAAGAAAGCCTAACTGATCTATTATATATATTATCCTAATTAGAGAGTACTGCTATCTAAACCCACATAATCCCTTCAAAACCATGAAGTTAAAATCTTTATACAATACAAGATAGGCTAGACTCTTGTTATTTTAGGAATTAAAGCTTAAAACTTAGCTATCGAAGCTAAATTGGCCGAGTATGAAGAGTATGCAATGCTAATGTGACATTTTATTTTATTCCTAGGACCCTATTCTAATTTATGTTTTTATGATTCTTAGATATCATTTAATTATTTTTATTTGATTATTTTATTTTATAATAAGAGTTTGATCCTAAAAACCTAAATATCAAAAGAAAATTCAGATTTTTTTTAAAATAAAATAGGTATGTATGTTCTATGTATCACACCTATTTTAGTTCATGTGTATAAACCAAGGCGTTAGTATCTATAAATGAAATATTTTGAATGCTAGTTAGAATTTGAGTTTTAGTTAGTTTATTTGCTTAATAGGTTTTAATTCAAAATTTTGTGTGATTAATGTAGCATATTTTATTTTGGTTTAAGTTTTTTAGCTAACGATTTAGCACATTTCTAATATAATGAAATACAAAGCATTGTATAAATTAAAACACTAGAGTAAATTACACGAAAAGAAAATAATCTATCCTAGATAGGTTTTATTTATTTATTATTGTTATTATTTTATCTATCCTAGAAAGTTTAAGGTTTGTATCTAGTGGGTAATAGGTTATTTTATTGTTTTATTAAACCTAGAGTTTGTTAATTTTTATTTGAGTTTAAATTATGTTCAAATAATTATAGAATAAATACTTAAGTTAGAGACAAACTCAGAAACATCTCATAAGAATTTTGAATTATTTTTATTTTAATATAAATTTTCAGTTATTTAAAACTAATAATTTATTATTAGAAAAAATTTCAAAATTTAAGAATCACTTTAAAAACTTCTCATAAAACTTTTAAATCATTTGGATTTAATTTTATTTTTCTAAGATTTTTCTATCATTAAATGAATCTATTTTCATTTTCTAATAAATTCTATTCCTGAATTTAAAAAAATTTCACACTCTAATTAGAAATAATCCTATAATTATCACATAAATATTTGAAGTCAATTTAAGGTGTTTTTTATTACGATTTATTTAATTTAATAGTATATTTAATTATAAAATTTTTTAAAAGAAGTTTTCTTACCTTTATTTCTTGAAATTTTGATTCTCACTGTTTTCAATAATCACCAAGACTTCTAAAAATTAATTTTAGTATTTTTAAGATTTTTTCAGAACTTTAGTAATATTTTAATTTTAGGTTAATTTTTGGACTTATTTGTATTAGAAATTAGGATTTTTGATTTGACATAGCAAAAGAGTACAAACTAAAGAACAATCCCTATCAGTTTGAGGCCAAATGGGGGTGATGAAGTGTGCTAATTACCCATATTATCACATACCTTCATTAATTAAAATGATGTACAATATCATTTAAAACTCCTTCATCTTATTATTTAAATTTAATTCATATTATTTTTTTTAGTACAAAGAGGTCTAGATTATTAAAATATGTTAAAAATGAATTTCTACTAAATTTTTTGAAGTTGTATGAATGTTCTAAATTAATTGAATTATTTAAGAGAAACTAATTAAAATGTCAAATGTAGCAAAGATCTTTATACACAATATCTCTCCATTTAGTTTATATTAAAACCTTGGATTTAGTTGTCCATGCATGACCAAAGGACAGATAATCATATAATTTAGCCTTCGTTTGAGTTGATTTTTTTATTGTTTTAGAAAGTTATTTTTTAGTACAAAAATTTCTTGAATGTATAGAAAAAAAGAAGAAGCCAAAAGCTGTCCCAAACGAAACATTAATCACCCATGTTTATAATATTTACACACAATGAGTACTAATCACATGCAACTCATCTTCTTACTCTTAGTGTTAATAGAAATTGTTGATTCAATATACTCTGATTTGGGCAGATCTAATGGATATTTCTTGATCTAATGGACCGAGAAATATCAAGAGACCATGATCCTTTAATCTATGGGTTAGATCAACTTGAATTGAATGCTTTTTTTGTTATTCTTTCCAGATTGTGTGAAACTGAAATTAATGTTAAAATTCAATTAATCCTACCTTTGTATAGAGGGCTTTAAAAGAAATTGGATGGTTTTTTTACTTCATCTGATCTCAATGAAAAAGTCTGTTGAAGACTTTGAGGGCCAAGAAGGATTGGACGTCAAAATGAGCTTAAGATGTCACGGCCTTGCCAGAGCTTGGTAGATATCAAGCTTGAGGTTGAATAAGGCTCAAGAACAGCTTAAAGACATTTGTTAGAGTTCTAAGGTTGATTTCAAAGTTGGATTATGCAACCAATTTCCACAAGGTAATGTGCTGTTTATAGACAAATATTTAGCTTTCTTGCCTTTGGAAATGTCACCTAGTGTATATTATGGTCTCAAGTTATTAAGGTTTGGATCTAAACAAACCTCTAGGACCTTGGAAATCCATGGATCTTGATCCGACCATTAATGAGCTAGCACCTCAGAGGCTAATAGACGGTGTAGATATCCACAGGAAAGCTAAACATAGTTGGCCAAGCCTTGATGTGCAGTGATCCTAGTTTATATTTGAATTTGGGTACTTTGGATAAACCCCAAGGGGTTGAAGCAAGCTCATGACTTAAGCAAGTGTCAAGCTAAGTTTAGCTCAATTAGGATTAGGTTTACTTATGTTTTGATTAAGGGTAGCAAGGTGTATGCCCTTGGAGTATTGATGAAATTTGTGCCTCCCACTGTCAAATTGGGTTAACAATGTGTGAGACATGACCTCAAGTGTCTCTAGAGTGGAATGCAATTACTTTAGGCTCAAAGCCTAAACTATTATTTAGGATTTAACCTAAAGAACATATGATGAATCCTATAGTGGTATAAATGTGTCATCCATGCTCAAATGGACTTGACCATGAGTGGGGCATGATTGAAATGATATTTTAATTAATTAGAATAATTTAAATTCAATGACAAAGCTACATTATAAGTTTTTTTTACTGAAAAGACTTATATTTGGAATCCTAGGTATATTTTGAGAATTTGATCCATCTAATGTAAACTAGGCTTGAGCGTGGATTAAGGATGATTTTGAAAGATCCTAGGATTAATTAGGGCCATTTGAACTCAATGTCAAAGTGCACAGATTAGGGTTTTCCCTAAAATGGGCCATAGAGGCATTTTTATACTTTTCTCATCCATTGTTAAAAAAGTTTGACCATGGGTCAGGCATGGCTCTAAATGTCCTCAGGATGGATTAGAGTAATTTAGAGTCAATTTTAAATGTTCAAGTTTAGGTCTTAATGTTAAAGTTGAAACATAGGGTTTAGGATTTTTTGGTCAACTAGGAGTTAATAATGGTCAAAGGGTTTAACCATGGGTCAACCATGAACATAAATAATTATTAAATGGATTAGAATCATTTGGAATTATATTTAAAGCCGCATGAGTATGTTTCATCATTTAGATTGGATTTAGGATTCTTTTAGAGTTTAGGTTGAACTTAGTTTGACCATGGGTCAACCCTGAGGAAAATAATTTTTAATATGGATTTACTATGTTTAGACATAAATCCCAAGCTAAATAATCACATTTTCATGTTTAAGTAAAGTTTAAGGTTAAGAATTTACTTTGGTCAAATCTGCATTGACTTTGGTCAAAATTTTTGACCAAGACCGGTTGACCAATAAGATGGGACCAAGAATTGGTCAAAAGCCTTTAGGATGAGTTCTATGGTCAAAGGTTACCTGAGGTATGTCATGCCCAAACATCTAATTTGGAAAAGTTGCCTCTTTTAAATGTTCTAATTTACTATTAAAGCCACTAATAAACTTCCATACATGAATAACAAACACGGTAGCTCTAGTGTGTGTGTGTGTATATATATATATATATCAAGTTCCAAAATAATCATATACACTTGCTATGAATACATCTTTCAAATCAATCTATCCTTTAGCCATTCATGACTACAAAAATAAATAATAGAAATAAAAGTACCAAGACCTGTAATCTTTATTAGCCTCACTCTACTAGATCCTCACCCTTTATTGAAATAAATAAATCACAAAATATGCTTACAACATAATAAGTTACCTAAACTTACAACTTTAGTTAATGTATGAAAATAAAAATAATATACATGTAATCATTTATTCATCTTATCAATATAAACATGAAACAATAAGAACTTATGACAAACAATATAAATGATATAAATACATATGAACGGTGGAAATCAATGTAACCAATATAAATTAGTAGGCAATGCAAATCAACATGATCAATAACCATATAAAGGATATATATATATATATATATATATATATATATATATATATATATATATATATATATATATATATATATATATATATATATATATATATATATATATATATATATATATCAAGTACAATGTAGCAAATGAAACCCTGAATCTACAAATATTTATATTTTATGCCTTTGTTATATTTCTATGTCATGTCATATATGTTGGTATATCAAATGTTCTATATTTATTCTATACATGTTATATGATATCAATGCATGTGTTTCATATTCATGTATAACATGTATAAGTGCCATGTATCATATGCTTAGGTATCAATCTTATCAGTCTTATCATGTGTCTATATCAGTCATGTCTTATTTCATGTTCATGTCATATTATATCACATCATTTATGCAATTATCATACTGTTATATTCTATCAATATAAATATAACTCTATCAGTTATGCATGTCATATTATAAATAAGGTAGGACATTTGAATTCTATGTTATTTTTGTGTATCAAGTCCAATAGGCACATCGAACGACAAAAGAATAAGTCTCAATAATATCAGTCCTATAAAGAGATATTATTCATTTCATTCTTAATTCATAAGTTGGGAGTCCTAATGTAAGAAGACGTCACATCTTGCTTGTTAGTGTACCAAATCATATAAATCAATCTCCTTAAGCCTTCATTTTTATATATTTTTACCATCACACAACAAACCTTATTTAATAGAAAAGTCATTGACCTGCCCTCATATACAAGCTAATATATATCCAACCAACTTGAATCAATCAATCATTTCTAATAATCTTTTCTTGCTTTTTCACACATGGAAAGTCATATAATTATATATATAATTTTTATACCACACAAATTAATCCAATGTTATTTTCAAAATGCATCTTAGATCAATAAACAATGTCTTTATGCATGTAATGCCTTTCATGCCTACATTTGAATATAGTAGCTCCCACACATTTTATACATGATTTTAATCTTTTGTTTCAATAAAAAAAGAATATGTACTCAACTACCCAATGAAATTTTAATATACTCATTTCAAAATGCTCAAAATATTGAAATATATCACATATAAAAAAGTTACACGGTGATCATAGTATAAATAAATAGGAAATGCATTATTATCAAAATTAAGGGGGAGAGAAGCCATAGAAATAAAAATCACTAAAAATAGATAAAGGTTACTTTCTATTATTAAATCACTTTTTGTAACTAGGGCAATGGAAAATGTTGGCCCAAATCTCACTTTCTCTCTTCTCTCACTTCATTTCCCCTCTCAAATTGTAATTTCCACTATCCAAGGACCCAATTAATCAAACTAATTTGGTACAAATTCTCACCTAATTTGGCTATTTATCATAAGTCTTATAAGGTCTAATTAACCATAAAAAAAGTTTAAGAATTGAAATGGGGATGAGAAAAACCATAAGAGGGAAAATTTTCTTTAGAGCACTACAACATTGGGAGTGGCAACAATGTCGCGGTGTCTTGCCCATTTGGTAGGAGAGAAATTTAAAGGATTATGGGGTGTGAAATTCATCCATTGAGCTGGTTGAGGGTGTCTAAACACTTATCTATGACTTTAATTCTAATAATTTATAATAAGATATACATAAAAATGTGATTTTCTTAAGTTTATGATATTTTAATCAATCATAGAGTTAGATTTTAAGTAGTTTTTATATTTCTAAAAATCTTGATGACAGGATGAGCACAACTAACTATAACCTCACTTTAGTAAATAATAAAGAAAGTTGGTTTACAAATTGTAGAAGATTGCTCTCAACCACAGAAGCTGAGAACATTGCAAAATTATATGACAAAACTTGACAAAGTACAAAGGAATAGGAAGTTAAATAGTGACGGCATGAGTGTTATTCATCTAACCAAGAATGCAAGATTCAATGCAAGGAAAAACACATCTAGCTTTATATTATTTTATTATATCACATTTAGAGAAGAGAAGATACAAACAACCCATAATTCTGCAGACATGCTGGCGAAGATGGTGAAAGTTAATAAAATGATATTATTTATAACTTTAGTTGGTCTTCTTGACGCATGAGGGAAAGAGTGAGCCACAATATTGGTACTATGATTGGAGTTGCAAATCGAGATAAATATTGATCACAATCAATTTTCAAGAGATAGAGCTTATTATTTCTTTGTGGAACATGATTGTGTCGATCAACCAAGTTGTATTATTGACCAGACCTCCATTCAGTCAATCGAGCTTGTCAAGAGGCTGTAGGGAGGGAGGCATATCCTATTTTGATATGGGGGCTTTGCCATAAAAAAGAAATATTCTTGTACAACCATACAACACTACGATGATATACACTTAAGAATTGCGACACTGTCAATTTGATGCAAGCAAAAATTTGAGAAAAGCCCCAAAATTTTGCAAGCAAAAATTAAAGCTTCATATGAAATAAAAATGACACAAAAATTCCAAAAAATACAACAAAATATGAGGAACAACAAACTGTATAAATAAAACATAAACATAAACTCCTAAAGCTGCTTTCCAAACTTTGAGAAAAAAGATACTGATGGGGTGGATACTTGCGGGAAGAACAATGAGATTAGAAGCTGAGACAAAGCATAGCTTGCAAGCTATAGAGAGGAGAAGAGGAAGTGGTGGAACAAGCTCTCAAGATTTTCCACAATGAAACCCGCAGGTTTAGACTCCCAACAATAACATCATATCATCCTCTTTTTATTCACTATTCATCACATATTTACAGGACCTAAGAGGGCAGTCAAACAGACACATAAAAACCTTCATTTAATCCCATTAGGTAAGGGGAAGAGGAAGACATCAGTCAACACAAAATAAATCCCATAGAAAGCATAGGAACCGGGTAGGAGAAGCCACAGGAACACAACCAGGGAGGGACCCGAAGAGCCAACACAAAAATCTGGTAGGAGAAGCCACATGAAGGCAGTAAGGGAGAACCCGAAAAGCCAACAAAGGGGACTAGAAACATCACCCAGCAATAAATCACAGGAACAACACAAGAGGAAATCCGATGGTACACAAGAAGGGGAAGAGGCAGCCATGGGAAGCAGCCAGGGAAGAAACCTAAGAGCCACAAGGGAAGGGGAAGGGAAAAGAAAGCCAAGGGGGGAAGCACCAAGGGCCAATAGGGGGGGATGAACAAAATTAAAAATCCAAAATGTTTTGACCCCTCCCCCTTGCCTACATCACAATTATTCTGACTTAGAGATAGAGAGAAGAATGTCGCAACTCTCTGAACCTAGAATCACAACACTGCCAGTCACGCTAGAGATAGAGAATGGAGCACTACAATGCTTCAAACCTGACATCATGGCACTGTGAGTTAGGTTGGGTAGATTTCAGTCTTTTTTTATGTTTAACTTTAATTGTTGCATCCCTCAGGGTAAGTTAAGTATGAATCTTTTTCAATTCTATGTAGTGAATGAATTATGAAGTAAAGATAGACAATGGAAGATTGAGAGAGAAGAAATTTGTACTATTTCTCTAAGATTTTTATAGTACTTTTCTTGGTGTAGTGTGGCTCTATAGTTTTTCTTGATTTCATGTTTTGCCAGGATAAATCCTAGCATTCTTTCATTTCTACTATTTTCTTTTTCTTGTTTGTCTTTGATGCATGGTTTTACTTCCCCAACAAAATTATAATGAGAAACATAGTAAGCCTTATGGACAATTTTACCATGTTCAATAAGCAGCAGAGGCCCAAGCAAATCACCCTTCTCGATAAACTCAATGGTGCATTTTCGGAAGGTAGTTAGGTAGATAAATAGATGTCACCTTAATAAAAAGATACAGATGAGTAAAATTTTTAGCATGATCCCTGCCAAAGGTTATAATTCCCCATGCAGACTCTAAAGTAATAATCCAATCATGATTAATTATAATGGTCTTCCTCCCCTCTCCTCATGATAGGAAGATCTTCTTAGAACTCGCTCACATTCTCTCTCCCATATGCACTTTCCTTAGGGCCACTAATACTTCATCACTCTAAATAGAGTATCATCTCGGGATGAGTAACTTATGTTTATCCCTCATAGTAATGTTATTATACCAAGAGCACTTACCATGGATGAAAAATGATAATAAAAAATAAAATCTTGTTCTCATTACAAGTCATCATTATAATGACATGAATCATATTCATTTAATTAAAATAACACATAAAAAACTATTCTTAATATAAAATCCATGCATCACATTATGTAACAACTCTCCATCAAAGGGCGATTGCAAAAACAAATTACAATCCAAGCTAATGGTTTCCACAAAGTATCCCTAATATGGGATATTTCGCCATCAACAACATCAAGGATATTCCTTCTTGGGGGCAAATGTTTTACTAAACTCAGTGATAGTTGATGGGAGAATCATCAGCCTAAGAATGTGCCAATCACCCACATTGAGGAAATGGCCCTACACAGGGACTACCAAAAGATCCTTTGGCTCAAATGCCAATTATTATTCATTATAATCAAAGTCCTATTCTTGGAGTTCTCCAACCTCACTAGATGTCCTTGCAGTAAAGCACCTACTTCATTGACCACTCATTCTATTAAGACTAATCCCAGATTTAAGAAATTACCATCTGAACTTGTCCTACAGCTGGCCCTATTAGTAAGGTGACATCGAATCTCCTATAACATATGCTGACATCATAAGACACCTCATCGACTATGTGTGTGGCTCTTTTAATTTTTTTCCTATGATTGCTCGCCCTTCATTGTGGTCGCCTAATGATGAACCATGCATCAGATTATTGACTTTGCCTCCTAAAAGGACCTATCAAGAGGCACCACTTATCCCTAAGCTAATGCACAACATTATGCATGCACCTATCTATAGCCCACATTTTTCATCTTTCTCATGTCCCATTTCCTATAGCCCTTTAATCTTTATAAATATAGGATGATGAGGAATAATAAAGAGATTTTAATATTGACTTTTCTAAGAAATATAAACCTTTTTTAACTTGTTATTTATATTACTGCTTAAGACTACATAGGCTTTACTCCTATTCTTCTTTAATTTATTTCCCATTCTCTCCTCACCTATTTTAACTGACAAGTTCCCCTTAACTTACCAAGCAAATCTGTTAGTAGGGTCTCATATCATCCACCAGATAAATATGAATCCAACAGAGGGAGTTATGGGATTATGTATTTCATCAAAGTAAAGCTATGATTTAGTGACAATATCCAAGAGCTTGAGGAGTACATTTAGGCTTGCTTGAGAAGTTGAATCACTATAAAGCTATATTTTTTGTTTGTTTTTTCTTGCTAATAGTCTAATACTTACATAGAATTTACTTTATAATTTAAATTTATACTTCCCTCATTACTTGACTTTTTGTACAAATTGAGATTAAGTTAATGCTTTAATATAATTCTTGTTATATAAAGATATAACTTATCATCAAGAAGAAAATTTTGATTCAACTTATCTAGTTATATAATAATAAAATTTCTACTTATAATATATTGATGTCTAATTTTGAATTAAAAAAAATTTCCCTAGTACTTACACTAAATATGAATGTATTATAATGATTTAGTTTTGAAGCATTCTTAACAATACGATTATTTTCAAATAAGATAAAGTCCATAAAGTTAGCTCAATAAAGAAAGAATTGTCGAATGGTTGGACTTATACCTCATACGACAACAAGTCCACATGTATTGCACAAGATTCTGTCCAATGGACCGATGCCACATCATTGGTTCAAACTTGGAATTAATGCCACAATGATGGAATCTAAGTAGCAAAGAGAACAAACAATTAACAAACAAATAAAACATGCTAAAATAATTTGAACAAGTAAAACAAAGGATAAAGCAAGAATACTAGTTGCACGAAAAAATAAAAAAAGATAGCTCAAGAAACAAAGTGAGCATGTTTTGATAAGTATATACTCTTTAAAAAAACTAAATTTAAACACAAGCCCCATGAAATTTTAATTATGTGATCCAATAAATATTGATAATAGTAAATTCTAAATTTGGACAAAGAGATTTTTATAATCTTATACATCACATATACCAAAATTGAGATCATCTTTGTATTATATGAAGGCCAATAAGTTTGCCCATTTTTTTTTTTTTTTTCAATTTCATTTTCTTTGAGAAATGCTTTCACAAATTAAGACTGAAAAAGATCATTTCTCCCATTCAATTTAAATGAAATTGATGGCTTTAGAATTCACCCGCTAAGGTTTACTTAGGGCATTTTTATCCGTTAATAACTTCAAACATAAAGGTATATTTTTAAGAAAAAAGTTTATATCTTGGTTTTTGATATTTGGTGGGAACCAACGATGTTTGAGGTGTAGATAGAAGTTGAAAGTTATTTGTTGTTGAGCAGATAATGGAGGCAACAACTCAAGTAATGAATTAGTTTATTAGGTGTTGGCTAAGAAGTAGACACCAAGTGAATGCAGATTATGATTCACCTTCTAGGAAGGAAGAAAGTTTGTGGAGACTTCTAGACAATAAGAAAAAATGCCCAATAACCTTTTATTTCTTAGAGAAATGATATCATGAAGAGAGTGGCATTTCTTGAATTATATGTGTATTTATGTATTTCATTAAGGATATTAATATAGCATAATTCTAAATTATGGTTGATAATTTTTACATATAAAAATTACTAATTATATAGTGATTACATGATAATATTCTTGAATAAAAATTTGGTTGTAGTGAATATAGATAATGGAGGTAGCTTCTTAGGAGTTGAATCTTTTTTATTATGTGATGGCTACAATGAAGACAATAGTTGAATCTGGTTGGGGCACTCTTTGAGGCTAGTAGAACTAGAGCCTAAAAAGCAGAAACTATAAAAGACAATTTTCTGACAACATAAGAAAATACTTTGAATCCTTTTTCCCCATGCTCTAACTCCATGAAGAAATGGGAAATCATTTTCTATGTATATCATTTAGGACATCATACTCTGGTTTATACAACAAAATTCTAGATTATGCTAGATAATTTCTACCTATGAAAATTATTAATTGCATGGTGATTATATCAGAATCATCTTAAGACAAATATAGAAATATTTAATCATATTTCTAAATCTACATCAATGAAAAAAAAGAAAGATATTCTAATCTTGCAAGCATTTCCTTCACATAAAACCTACGAGGGATTTCCACCCATTGCCCACAGATTGCCAAACTAACCCGAAAGAAGAAGGTACCAATACAAATCATGTATTTAGTATTTCTTTTATTAATTTTAGCCTCTTACATTAAAGGGTTACCTTCATTGTTCTGATATTGCACTTATTTTAAAATATGTTTCACATATTAGCATTTTATTTAATAGTAATATACACCAAGAAAACTAACTTGTGTATTTTTGTAAGCAAATTCATAACTTTTCTATGACTGGAAACTACTTAAATCACTTCATACCAACTTTGAATACTAGTCATTATCCATAATACTTATCTTTATTGAACGCAAATATTTGTGACCCAATTCTTTTATCCCACTACAAATCCTTTCTTGTGGTAAGCTACCATGCTTTTCATGGTCAACAAAGACCATATGCTAGGTTCTTGCATTGACTCAACTCATTAAAGACCATTTTAATAGATAGTTGAAGCATCAAAAATAACCCTTGAAACTGAGCTTCAACCATCTACTGAACATCAACTTAAAGAATGTTCATAACTCATCATTGCATGCAATGTTGTAGTATTTATTTATTTCATTCAAAACTTAATAGCATCGCTTCAACATTCTTCTTTAGAAACGCATCAAATAAATAATAAGAAGAAGATAAATTGCAATAGGAAGCAATATAAGTAGAGGAATAATAGAGCAATCGATGATGAAGTTGATTTGCAGAGATAAATAAAAGGGAAAGTTAAAGAATCAAAGAAACCATGAATCTTTAGGTGAATTGCTTTCTTTTTTCATGGGCATAATCATCAAGGAAGGTCATTGTTCAAAAATGAAGTCGGAATGGAGTCAGAATGGACGCTATCATAAAAGAAAAAAAATCAACCATTTGCGTGGTAGGAGCTAATAAGTTGAAGAGTTGATGGCAACCCTAATTATGGTGAGATATGGCTTGGAGTGGAAGATTGTAAAAGAAAAAAAAAATACTATAGCTTGGAGTGGAAAATTGTAAAGGAATTAAAATAGTAGAACAAGGGTGGGGTTATTGTTCGCTAAGGAATATATGGTGCTACGGCATGAATTCCGCTTTCGCAAGCTTTAGGTCCCATTTTCCATGAGGTAGATTGGATTTTAAATTAACAAAATTTCCCATGATGATCAGCATTAGGGTTTATTTAGTTATGAGGTTCCACTTCCTAAGAGCGTAAGCCCTCATAATTAATTATCCCTTCTAATGCATAGAAGAGAATTCTTAATTAAGAATGAATCAATGTTTAGATGTGCAATAATTTTAATTTTGGTTTTGGTAGATAGAGGTAAATCCAATCAAGATCTCTTGGTTCCTTCATCCCAGATATATCATAGGTTTCAATCTACCAAAACCAACAACTGTTGATTGTAGTGTAAAGGAAAGCTGATTAGTAGCAATGGGTTGCCTCCTCTCAGAGATCCCAAGTAAATTGAAGAGGATAGAAGTAAGTTATTTAGTTTGGATTGAGACTTGTGGCTCCGCTTATGAGTTGCCCCTAGTTTGGATTTAGATTAGGTCTTATGTCTCCATTTAGAAATTCTCACTATGTTTGGACTTGGGTTGAAACTTACGGCTTTTATTGAAGTAGCCCGTGTAGTGAGTCTTACAACTTCGTATAGAAGTAGCCCATGAGTTTTGAGAAGTTGGGTCTTATAACTTTCATTGACAGTAGCCCATAAGTTTGAGAAGTTGGGTCTTATTATTTTCAATGAAAGTAACCTGTATAGAGGGTCTTACGGCTTCTATTAAATGTAGCCCATATGTTTGGGTTTGGGGTCTGGGCTTACAGCTTTCATTGAAAGTGGCCCGAGCAGCGGGTCTTACGACTTCCTTGGAAGTAGCCTGGGGTGGGTCTTATTGATTTCATTGAAAGTAACCCGTATAGAGGGTTTTATGGCTTCTATTAAAAGTAGCCCATATTTTTGGGTTTGGGGTCAGGGCTTAAAGCTTTCATTGAAAGTAGCCCGAGCAGCAGGTCTTATGACTTCCATGGAAGTAGCCTGGGGTAGGTCTTAAAACCTAGCCCTTTAAGCAAGGTGGCATGTAGCACCTAAGAGGTTGATTACTCCACTTTGGAGGATTTGTTGCTCCCCTTGGGAGAGTTCATAAATCACTTTGGAAGGTTGTGTGCATTAATTTAACTGGGATTTATCCTACTTTAGCTATTAGTAGCTCACCCTACCACCCGACACTAATGTCTTCTACCCTAGTTTTTAATAGTATACTATGGTTTTGCTCGTAATAGTGCTCATAGCTTTCCACCTTTAGTAGCTTGCCTTTTATTTTAGTAGAGAGAGAGAGAGAGAGAGAGAGAGATGGAGAGAGAGAGAGAGAGAGAGAGAGAGAGAGGGAGAAAGGGAGAGAGAGAGAGAGAGAGAGAGAGAGAGAGAGAGAGAGAGAGAGAGAGAGAGAGAGAGAGAGAGAGAGAGAGAGAGAGAGAGAGGAATAAGATAGATGGAGAAAGGAAGAAAGAGTGAGAGAGTGACTGAGTTGAAAGATAGGGAGGAAGAGAATGTCAGAGAGAGATAGAGAGAGGAAGAAAGAGTGAGAGAATGAGTGAGTAGAAAGAGAGGGAGGAAGAGAATGTGAGAGAGATGAAAAGAGATGGGGAGAGAGAGAGAGAGAGGAGGGAGGGAGGGAGAGAGAGAGAGAGAGAGAGAGAGAGAGAGAGAGAGAGAGAGAGAGAGAGAGAGAGAGAGAGAGAGAGAGAGAGAGAGAGAGAGAGAGAGAGAGAGAGAGAGAGAGAGAGAGAGAGAGAGGGGGGGAATACGATAGATGGACATAGGAAGAAAGAGTGAGAGAGTGAGTGAGAGTAGAAAGAGAGAGAGAGGAAGAAAATGTGTGTATGTGTGTGTGTGTGTGTGGAGAGAGAGAGAGAGAGAGAGAGAGAGAGAGAGAGAGAGAGAGAGAGAGAGAGAGAGAGAGAGAGAGAGAGAGAGAGAGAGAGAGAGGAAATAAGATAGATGGAGAAAGGAAGAAAGAGAGAGAGTGAGTGAGAGTAGAGAGAGAGAGAGAGAGAGAGAGAGAGAGAGAGAGAGAGAGAGAGAGAGAGAGAGAGAGAGAGAGAGAGAGAGAGAGAGAGAGAGAGAGAGAGAGAGAGAGAGAGAGAGAGAAAGAGCTTGTCTTTTATTTTAGTAGCATTGTTTGTTTTACTTTAGTACATGATCTACTTTAGTACATGTTTATTTTAGTATCAATTATGCTATTTCCAGTACTAGTTTTGTTCTTTATATCTACTTGTTTGTGAGTGCCCGTAGACTACTTAATATCAAGAGTACTCCTCATCCTATCTACTCACTTGAGGTTCTATAGTTTGGATTGGATTTCTTTCTTTTTTTTTTGCAAAGTGTGTCCATTGTTTAAAATTATTTAGTTAAATTTTTTTTTGGGAGCGATGAGTGGGGTGATTGTTAGAAGCTTCACTTTTATTAAGATATTTAAATAGTTCTACCATCTTCACTTGCAAGTTTGCTCACATGTATGTAACTCAACTTAAAATTTTGGCTGCAAATACATAATGATTTTAGGTAGTTAATATTTTGTTTTCTTAATAAATAGGGTGGTCCTAGGGGAGAAGAATTCGCATCTATGGAAAGGGGAGTCTTGCACATCATTTTTCATTTGTGTTCATCATGTAACAAAATATAAAGAGACATTTATTTCACACTGATTGGTGAGTCACTAAAGTCCATTTTAAATTATTTTTTGCTCTTTTATGGGACCTATTGTCCAATTATAGGTATTTTTGTTGCCTCATTTTGCATTTACAATCTATTGTTTTCATTTTCATCATGTACCAAAAAAAAAAAAAATTTAGGTAAGTTTTGAGTATATATTGGCAACACTCCACACATCACCCTTCAAGGAGGATACCATAAAGCTTGTCTTGCTTTCTCACCATGCCAAGAATGACATTTATAGGTGATGCATGGGACTCTTAACCAAAATTAAGTCATACACCACATTAACAGAGATGTGTATGGATTCTCCAAACACCTAGAGACTAATTTTTACGTTCACCAAGCTAAGAAAGACATCTATGGACATTGAGATGATTTAGTAGACGATGAAAACAAAAACTACTATAATATAGTTTTCTCATAGCATAAACAATTGTATGAGAAACATGGAAGGCACACAACATAGCATATACCATGTTGCAATGTTGTGACATGTTAGCCAAAAAAAAGTGGGGAGAATTTATAAAGAGACTAGAAAAATAAAAGAAAATAGAGATGTGGTCAGGAAGGGAAAATAGAGGATTGACGATGGTTAGGGCTCAAGCTAGGAACACAAGGGAGAAAAAGGAGGGAAATTAGGATGATTCATAAGTTTATTGTTTTAGCACCCTTGTAAAACATTTTTTTAAAAACAGGATTTAATTTTGTGTGGCGTTGTAAAACATTTTTTTGTGTGGCGTTGTTTTGGCACCCTTGTAAAACATTTTTTTAGGAAAATATTATAATTATTGTTTTATTACTATAAATCTTTTTATTTATTATTAACAGCTTATTTTTAATACACTTATTGTAGATGCTTTTTATTACTCTTTTTTTTTGTGCATACATTCATTTAAATATGTGAGTGTGCTACCAAAGAATTTCCTCCACTACATGCTGGTCATTTCTTTGTGTTACAAGACTCGCAACTTGAACAATATGGGAGGTATTCCAAAACCATTATAGCATTCTAGATATGTCGGGATTATTCAACTAGTGATATAGAAATTGATTGAGCACTCCTTCTGTACAACTGAGATGTCATTAGTCCATATATATTTTTCTTCGTTCATCATCATTTTATTTGATCAAGATAACTTATTAATCTTCTATGAAAGTTAAATCTTTCTTAGAATGATATCTTAGGTAGTTCCCAAAAATGAGTTTTATACATTTTATATTTTCTATGCCTAAGAACTTCATAATAATGTTTAATGATTTCTAATATGTTCAAATTATATAGTTAGTTATCACTCTCGATCACAATATCACTTTTTATTAATGCTAGTCTATAAACCTAATGTCGCTTTATATTAGCAGCAATAATTTGATTTGGAGAGAAGAATATATTGCCTTAGCTCTAAGTGGATAGAGAGGGGAGGGAATGGAGATTATTGATCTTATAATACGATCTATTGCTTATTTAATCAAATGGACTTTCAAGTATGTTTAGTGTATTGAAATGATTTAGAAGGTGGGCATAACTTGGCATATCACAACAAAATTAAAATTCAATCATGTGAGTGATGGTTGGATTCAATTTCAATTTGAGATGAGTTTGATACTTTTTTCTTTTCTTTTATTTTTGCTAACTCAACATAACTTCTTTGTTCTCGTTGAGTCACATGAAATTTGGAGGTGACTTTTGTGTTCATTATTTTGATCATATGAAGTGCAGCTATCATTGCAAATTTTATTAAAAATTTAATCTATATGTGAGAAAACATTATAGCAAAAGCAGTCTTATCCTACATGCCAAGCAACCATTTTTCCTTCCACTCCAATTAAACAACCATCTTTGTGTTATTCTACATGTACACTCAGCTGTCAATTTATCTATTGTCAAAAATAATTTGCAAATTTTTTAATCAATAGTCTTTTCACCCCCTAAATAATTTAAAATAAAAATTTGATGAAGCAATATATAAAAAGAAAGATATAAGCCTCTTTTGTCTCAACATTTAATGCTAACATCATTTACTGCCACCTTAACATACTACCACCTACACCTTCACTTGTAAAAGCTATACTCGGCTTCCTTCTTAACCTAATCTCTTGCAATGCTATATTATTGTCCATCCCTTAAATGATAGTGTCCATCTTATACAATAATTTTCACTTCCACTATATTTAACTTTGATTTGAAGTTGACCCTAAGACCATGAGACCACGATTTAATTTTTACTTCAAGTTACAAAAGTTCCTTTAGATAATGTGCATGATCCTTAAGTTGATCTTTTATTTGCTAGTGATACCACATAGCTCAAATCTCACCCTAAGCTAAATCCCTCATGTTTTTGAACTTTTTTTCAATAATTCTCATCAATATTCACCACAACATTTTCTAGCTTTTCGTCCTAAATCTCATTCGATAGTTTTCCCCAACATTTTCAGTCTTTTTCCACTAAATCTTATTTGATAGTTCGACAAATTTATGAGAGAAAGGGGAAAGATCGTTACATTAGCCGTGAGCTACCATCAGAACTTCTCATCTGGATGGAGAATGTTGTCAAAGGAGGCCAAGAAACTTCATTTTAGCGAAATGGGGAAAGATCGTTACCTTTGCGGTGAGCCAGACTTGTCCAAGGAGGCGAAGATTTAGCAACTCTTTCGAAACTTGCAAAGCAGATGATGTGGAATAGCAACGAATAGGCAAGCAAAAGACCAAGAGATGAGATAGCCACGATAAAGAAAATATCATCTTCTTCAGCACCAACAATCGAAGCACGTGAAAGGGGAAGATCGTTACCTTCGTGCTACAAATGTGGCTCTTTGATTTAATGAAGGGGGGAAAGAACATGCTTCGCAGCGAGTTAGACTTCCGATCCGATTAGAAAATGCTATCTAGGCAAAAGCTTCAATTTAGCAAAAGGGGGAAAGATCATTACCTTCGCCAGCAACACTTCCAATCCACCAAAGAATGTTATCCAAGGAGGTTCGATTGAATGTTATCCAAGGAAAAATCAACTGGACATCAACCAGATCATCAACATGAACAATATATGTTGTTACTAGTAAAATCCTTTCTCTAGGTATTCGAATCTATCACTAGCAAACTTGAGGAAGATTTTGCACCAGAGCGATGCATAGAAAATTTTAAAATTGAGTCGAGAATGGAGAGACGAAGATTTTCTAGCCGTTATAGAGTTATTATATAGTATAATTTGTGCTAATTAATATAAATATTAATTAATAAAAATTAGCTCTAATTAATAATTATGTATTTTGATTACTAGATTTCTATAAGATTAGTTATAAAGTGATAATTAATAGATATTAGCAATAAGATTTTTTATTTTGCTATTAGATTAGTAATATTAATAACTTATATTTTAATAATTAAATAAAAACTCTAATATTAATTAATTAAAAATATTAACTTAAATCATATTATTAATTAATTAAATCATAAATATTAATTATATGTAATAAGTATAATTATATATGGTTTGATTAATTTTAGTATAATATTGTTATATATATATATTAATTTCCTCATTAATAATTTTTACTAAATTCTTTTTTGTTCTAACATCTATTAAATCTTAAAATACATAACTAAACAGTACATCAAGAATTAATCGAATTTAATCTCTATTATGCCAAACAATTTTTAGGATTTAACATCTTGTGGATTTAAAAAATTATAGTTTAGAGAACTTACTAATGGGATGTTTAGTTGTTTTTTTTTTTAATTCAAACAATTTTAGGATGTTTAGTTGCCTATAAAAAGTTTAAAGTAAAATGAATAGGTTATGAAAATATTGTTGTTTGGTTTAAAGTAAAACAAATGAAGTATATAATTTTGGTGCATTTGAAATTAGATGTGTAAATGAGTCAAGTTGAAGTCGAGTCATGCCTAATTTGAGCTTGACTTGCCAACCAAATCTTGAGCTCAACTTCACAAGAATCACTCGTACATTAGAAAACTGTTTTGGGTTAATGCTCAAACTAGCATGTGGGAAGAAGTAGTTATTGAAAGTGCTCTGATTGCACTAGAAAGTGCTCTGATACCACTTGAAAGTTCGTCAGGGATGTTAGGCCCTCATGAACTAGCCTAAGGATAATTAAGAGAGAGGTAAATTGGTTGTTAAAGATCTTTTAAAACAAAACTACAAACCAAAACACCACAAAGAAATCAACGATGCAGAAATTAAATGCGAAAGCAATAATAAAAAAAGAACACATCGGATTTATAGTGGTTCGGTCAAACCTTGGCCTACGTCCACTCCTTGGAGGCACCCTCCAAGTTTTACACTAAATAAGTGTCTCTCCTTTAGCCCCCACAGCTAAGCGGAGAAATCCTTACAAAATCACTTCCACCTTCCCCGGTGCGGCGGAGTCGCTGGGTCCTTTGACACCAAAGAGAGCTTCTTATTTGGTGAACTTCCCTCGAGACAAGCCTTGAATTCGATGGTATTAAGGTGCAAGCCTGCCAGAGCAACCATGTCGAATCCCCCTCCACACTCCCTTAAGTCCCCCCTCACAGGATCTTCTCCCTCTCTCAGACTTCACCCGTTCCTCACTCCCTTTCAAGCTTTCTCTTCATGTTTCCCCCATAAGAACAAAGCTACAATGGCTGCCAAAGATACTTATAAAGTGTCATGACAAAGCTTAAATAGAAAAGATCAAAATAAGCTCATTAATGCAAGTTGCCGACATTATCATCCAGGACGATAGTTATATCATCCTGGCTGATCAGTACGAATTTAGCTCATCAGCCCGGGATGATTTGGGATGATCAGAAGAAAATTGGTTACATCGCCCTTGCCGATATCACGATCGTCCAGGCCGATTAGTTTAAAACCAATTTCAATTGTCTAGAGTATCGCCCTGAATTTGAGCTGTCCGATGTAAATCATCCTGTACATCGTCCCGGCCGATCCTATGATCGTCCCAGATGATATGATCGTATCAAACCATTAATGCTTTCCAAAGATACTAGATCAATTCAGGCATAATTGAGTTAGATCGTCCTGGATGATAAGAATATCGTCCTGGCTGATTTCCTAAAACAAAGAATACCTAAACTGATTATGACAGCTTATTCTTTCTGAATTGAGACTATCGTCCTAGCTGATACAGGTATCATCCAAGCCGATCAGCTAATGTTGGATTCCTTAATGAGGATGCCCTAATTAGGGTTTTTATTTTTAGACAGATCGTCCCGGATGATGTTACCAAAAATAGAAATCTTTAGGATACAACAGAACATCTTCCAAGTTTACAAATCATCCGGTATCATACCAAATATAACAGACTCAAGAAAGGAACAAGAGTACAAACTGACTCAGACCTAGTCTATCCAATCTTGAGCTGGTTCTAAATTGCAGTCTGGTCGTGTGGACCTGAAATGTTAGTACATAAGGCAGTCCTAGAGAAATAAGAATGTTTGCTATCATCAAAATCATAAACTATTGATCCGTAACAATCTTCCCCTTTTTGATGATGACAAACAATTCAATTTGAATTTTCAAAAAAAATAATTTCTCCTAATCTCCCCTCACTAGAATAAACCCTTTTAAAAATAGGGGAGATAAAAAATATTTGTGTTGTTTTTAATTTTTTTGAAAAGAAAAAAAAAAGGATACAAATTCAACATTACGTTCTTTCCTTTTTGACATTATCAAAAAGAGAGGAGGAAAAAAAAAACAAAAAGAACAAAAGAAAAAAAAAATGTTCCCTAATCTAGTGAAAAAGTAAATATTCTTAAAATGAGAAAGTTACCTCTTAATTTTAATCAAAAAAACTTAGTAGAATTGGATTGACAATGCATAGCTCAGAAAAGGTTAGAAATTCAAAATTTGATAATCCAAACTTAAGTTCTTTTAAAAAGGCTAAAAACATTTTTAATTAAATATCAAAATCAAGGAACAAATTAGAGAAAGAAACAATCATTTTTCAAAAACTCCTTCCATAAAATATATCTAATAGAAGATCAATGCACGAATTATTGAATCAAGAATCAAGATTTTCAAACTCTATTGAAAGTATCAAGGGTTTTCTTAAGCTTTTAAGAAGTACAAGAATGGTAAGCATTAAACTTTGTGGGCTCATTTTATGCCTCTTGACAATTGGTTGGCGCACTACTCATCTTTTGATACACTTTATGTATTCTATTTTTTTTTTAATTTGGCGTCTTTGCTCATCTTTTATTTTTGGCATCATTGGTCAATTTTTTTTTAATATGCTACATTTCTGAAATCTTAAAAACCAAAATTTAACCCATACTATTGACAAAAGCAAAATTCTTGATTAAGAAAATTATGATGTAAATTCAGCACCTTGCAAAAGATTTCTATGCGATAAATAAAATTTAGAGAGATAAAAAAAATTATTTCAAAAATCAATTTAAAAGATGAAAAAGATTTTAAATCAAAAGTAAAATAACCTCTTTTAGGAAATAGAGATTGAGAGTGAAAAACATGAGTTTCCTTCCTTTGACTGTTTTAGAGAAGTCAAACACAACTTACCAAAGATTTCAAGAAAAAATAGGAAGTAGATTTTTTATTTTTAGAAATATGAATGTGTGTGTTGATCAGAGAAAAACTTTCATGAAAACAAAAATTTCAAAGAATAAACAAAACAAAAACACAAAATAAAAATGAAAAACATAAAAACGAAAACACAACACAAAAACACGAAAGGCTTTTAACCATCATCTCTCTCCTAGTCCAATGCTTCATAAACCAGATCTGCCCATGAGATTTTTTGCCTTTCATTATTTCCCTAGTTTAAATTTTGCTTCGCCTTGCCCTTTTTTTTCGTAGGAAGAATTTTTAAATTAGGGCACTGATTTTTCATATATCTAGGCTTCCTACATCGAAAGCAAATAATGTCAGAAGGAATATGAACATCCTTACCATTTTTACCTTTTTTCCACTTTTACTTATGTTTTGGGGAGCTTTGTGATTTGCTTGACAAGTCATTTCATTCATCACCAACTAAGCTATCTCTTTCTGTATCTTCAGCTTTTAGAACAATCGTTTCACCTCCATCCAAAAGTCTTTGACCCAAACTTTACTCGTAGAAAATGAGTGAGCCAATTAAATTATCAATAGAATATTCATTCAAATCTTTTGATTCACAAATAGCAACTAATTTAGCATTAAACTTATCTAGTAGACAACGAAGAATTTTGTTAATTTTTTCAAAATTTGAAAATTCTTTTCTAATGATGTTACAATTTGAATGAACCTAGTGTATATGTCTAAGATCGTCTTATAAGGTTTCAAGGAAAATAATTCAAAATCATGCATTAACAAATTCAACTTGGATTGCTTGATTTCATTAGTGCCTTCGTATATGGTGTGTAGTTTATCCCAAACTTCCTTACCAGTAGTGTACATGAATACTAACATAAAATCTTCAAAATTTAAAGCACAGAAAAAGCAATTTAATGATTTGCATTCAATTGAGCATTGAGTTATTCTTCCCAGTTCCATTGATTAAAAGGAATATCAGTTTTAACTCCAATTAACAATACGTGACGGTGATGAATAACCAGTTAAAATCATATGCCAAATGCAAAAATCAATCAATTGCAAGAAAGTAGTCATGCGAATTTTCCAAAAATCAAAAGTAATATTTTCAAATAAAGGTGGTATGGTGATTGAATAACCTTTCAAAATATTATGATTTAAAAAATTAGTCATGGATCGAAATTCAAAAGTTTTTAAAAACTTTTTATGAATACGGCTCTGATACGACTTGAAAGTGCTCTGATGGCACTAGAAAGTGCTCTGATACCACTTGAAAGTTTGTTAGGGATGTTAGGCCCTCATGAACTAGCCCAATGATAATTAAGAGAGAGGTGAATTGGTTGTTCAAGATCTTTTAAAACAAAACTACAAACCAAAATACCACAAAGAAATCAACGATGCGGAAATTAAATGCGGAAGTAATAATAAGAAAAGAACACACCAAATTTATAGAGGTTCGGTCAAACCTTGACCTACGTCCACTCATTATAGGCACCCTCCAAGTATTACACTAAATAAGTGTCTCTACTTTAGCCTCCAAAGCTAGGCGGAGAAGCACTTACAAAATCACTTCCACCTTCCCCGGTGCGATGGAGTCGTCGGGTCATTTGACACCAAAGAGATCTTCTTCTTTGGTGAACTTCCCTCGAGAAAAGCCTTGAATCTGACGATATTAAAGTGCAAGCCTGCCAGAGCAACCGTGTGGAATCCCCCTCCACACTCCCTTGAGTCTCCCTTCACAGGATCTTCTCCCTCTCTCAGACTTCACCCGTTCCTTACTCCCTTTCAAGCTTTCTCTTCAAGTTTCCCCCACAAGAACAGAGCTACAATGGATGTCAAAGACACTTACAAAGTGTCATGATAAAGCTTAAATAGAAAAGCTTAAAACAAGCTCATTAATGCAAGTTGCCGACGTTATCGTTCAGGACGATAGTTATATCATCCTGGTCGATTAGTACAAATTCAGCTCATCAGCCCGGGATGATTTGGGACGATCAGAAAAAAATTTGTTACATCGTCCTGGCCGATATCACGATCGTCCAGGCTGATTAGTTTAAAACCAATTTCAATCATTCAGAGCATCGCTCTGAATTCGAGCTATCCGATGTAAATCATCCAGGACATCATCCCGGCCAATCCTACGATCGTCCCGAACGATGTGATTGTATCAATAAACTATTAATGCTTTCCAAAGATACTAGATCAATTTAGGCATAATTGCGTTAGATCGTCCTGGACGATAGAAATATCGTCTTGGCCGATTTCCTAAAAAAAAGAATACCTCAAATGATTATGGTGGATGATTCTTTCTGAATTGAGACTATCCTCATGGCCGATACAGGTATCATCCAGGTCGATCAGCTAATGACGACTGCCTTAATGAGGATGCCCTAATTAGGGTTTCTATTTCTGGACAGATCGTCCAGGACGATATAAATATCGTCTCGGACAATGTTACAAAAAATAGAAATCTTTAGGGTACAACAGAACATCTTCCAAGTTTACAAATCATCCGGTACCACACAAAATACAACAGACTCAAGAAAGGAACAAGAGTATAAACTGACTCATACCTAGTCTAACCAATTTTGAGCTGGTTCCAAATTGCAGTCTGATCGTGTGGACCTGAAATGTCAGTACATAAGGCAGTCGTAGAGAAATAAGAATGTTTGCTATCATCAAAATCGTAAACCATTGAACCGCAACAGTTATGCTAAAGCTTGTATCCAGGTTAATCTTCTCAACAAGCTACAAGCAAGCGTTTGGGTAATGGAAATGCATGAAATTTTTTTTCATAAAGTTCAATATGGTGGAAATTCATAATTATGCTTTCATTGTGGATTTGTCAGAAACTTTATTGGGTAATGCGCTCTCTCTCGTTAGCCCCACCAAGCTTCTAAACAACATTTATCAGTTACTTTCACCTGGAGAAACTAGAATACCCCTCAACCAATCTTCCTTCTTTTGTTAATGTGTTATAACATTCCAATGTTGCTCATGCCAAAAATGCTTATCATTCACAATCTCTTTGCACCAGACTATTGCAATTAGAACCTAAAATTAATAAAAAATAATAATATTTTAACACGAAAATAAGAAATATTTTAACCAATCATTAGATACTTATAGAATATCATGTGAGCAGGATGATGTTCATTACTTATTTAATAACTTTTCACATTTTTTACAATTCTAAAAGAACACCTAAAAGTTAGGAAGAATGTCTCTTCTATTACCAACAAGGCCTTGAACTACAATTGAATGCATAAACTAGTCCCTTAATAGTTCAACCTAGTTAAAAGATGAAATAACAAGAACATTATCCAAAATATTTGTTGAATTTTAACTGTTATAAAAATTAGGTTTTATATGCCTAATATATCCTAGTAATAATAAACTTTTGGATATTTTTCTCAATCATTTAAAAAATTTAAGCTAATAGAATTCATCAAAATATAAGTTGAATATTGTAATATTAGAAACTTTCATAAACATAAGTCAAAACATGTCTGATTGAAATTTTGCAATTTGTTTATACTATGAACCTCGATTCTTACCTGGAAGCCCTTATGCATATATCAATCGAATCAAAATGAAATCTAGGGACAATAAGCTTAGAAAGGAAATGATATGTTGTCTCTTATATTCCTTAAAAGCTAAAAAATATCAAGATGACCCTCATAAATAAGATTTTATTATATTAATTAGATTATTATCACCATTATTAAAACTTTTGATAAGTTTATTAATTTCCACAAAAGGTAATAGTATTTATTGTATTTTTATTATTGGAATATCCAAAAATATAACTTTTGTATTTTAAAACAATCAGTTTGTTTTTTAAATCTACCAATTCACCCCCACCTCTTAGTGTACCTATGGATAGTTTACTTAGGCTTAACATCATACATCAGACTTTTAATTGATATTAGAGCGGTTCTCACAAGTAGTGTTTTAGAAAACCTTAAGAAAATTAATTCATGAAAAATGTTAGAAATAGAAACACCGTAGAAGGCCATTCTATAACTCGTCCACCTTTATTAAATAACATATCATTTAATTTTTTAAAAATTTGCATGTGTATTTTCTTGCAATCTATTAGTTTTTGTATATGGTTTTTAGTACAAAAAGGTTATTGTGAACCCTCTCACTTTATTAATGGCATCAAAACTGAGATACCATTTAATGAATGGAGAAAATGAGAATAGAGACCAAGCTACAATAAATATAAAATGTTTAAACTATTTTTTTTGTGCTCTTAAGTCAGAAGATTACATGTGAGTCTCCACATATACCTTTGGCAATGATATTTGGGATAAATTGTGTATTACATATGAATGAACTATTGAGGTTAAACAATCTAGGTTGAACATTATGTTGCACGATTATGAACTCTTTCACTTGAAAGTTAATGAATCCATCTCAGACATGTACACTAGGTTTACAAAAATCTTGACATCTCTGCTTGCTTTAGGTAGAGAGCTTTCCAATTCATAGAAAATGAATAAAATTCTTCAATGTTTACCAAGTAATTATGATGCTAAAGTTATTATTATTTGTGAATAAAAAGATCTTAATATTTATTCCATAGATAATTTACTGGGCTCACTAATTTCTTATGAGCAAGGAGTGGTCAAAGATTATAGGTAGTAAGATATAAGAGAAATGACAAAGTGGTGGCATTGAAAGAAAATGAGTTAGAAAGTGACAGTTCTATTGTTGAGGAAGAAGATAACATAGCACTGATGACATGTCATTCAAAAACTTTCTAAGAAGAAAACAAAAGCGTCATCAGTAATGAAACAAAGGAAAAATAATGAAACTTTTAAACCATCATCCGTTACCATTTGTTTTGAATGCTGAAAGCCATGCCAGTTGAGGAAAAACTAGCCCAATATAAAACTCACCCGATTAAGGAAAAGTGTGAAGAGAAGGGAATGTTCAAAAAGGGGAAGCAATAGACATATAAGGTGTTTTGGGCTGACTCTGTCTCAGAATCATCTGAATAAGAAGCAGAGGAGGAGGTAAAAAATCTATATCTTATGGCTAATGATAATCTTGATCAATTAGATCAAGATGAGATATGTTAGCTATCTTATGATAAATTGTTTATCACATCTGAAAAAAATTATGATTCATATAGAAAGCTCAAAATGATATATGCTAGAATAAATACTGATTTTACTATTTTATAAAAAGAGAAAATTATCTATTAGTTGAATATTCTAATTTAGATAGTAATCACATGTCTTTATTTGATGTGTTGATGCATTAAAAAAGAAGCATATTAATTTAACAAATACAAATGAAACCATAAAATCAAAGCATCTTGAGATAAAAAATTCATGCAAATAATTATAGACATTTGCATTTGAATTAGATAGTAATGAGCACGCATTAATATTAAAAGTTGTAAGTCTTGAAATTGCGAATTGATTTTTAAAAGCAAAAATTCATGAGAACACCACCTACATTTACATAGTGGTATAAACTCTCATCACTACATGCATCATATATCCCTAAGAAGAGGCAACACAACCAACATAGATTAGTGAATCCTTTTCCTAATGTTAGGTGTCATTCTTGTAGCATGCTAGGTCACATAGCCTGCACATGCATAATACACTATAAGTCTCATATAGTATGGAGACCTAACTCACTTGCACCACAGCATATCATGTATGAAAGTCATTCATCAAGGAATAACATGGAACCCAAACTCACTTGGACTCCTAAATCTAATAAATGATTGACTTTGAAGAAATGCTCTCATAAAAGGCCTAGTGAGAGCATCTGGTATCTGGATAGGTGGATTCTATAAGCACATAATTGGAGACATGAAGTAATCCATCACGCTGGATGCTAAGGCAGGAGGCAAAGTTATACTTGGATACAATACTATTAGGAGGCTAAGTTCATGTATGATTGGTAATTCCAATAATTTTATTATTGAAATTATTTTAATAGTAAATGGCCTAAAATATAATTTAGTTAGCATCAATCAACTGTGTGACAAATGTTTTTATATTAAATTCTTATATACTACTTGTGTGATTAGTTTAAATGATAATATTATTTTATAAGGAAAGAGAATTAATAATGGTTAAATGTTTGATTTAAATTGTATTGAAAACGCTAGTTTTTTATGCTTGAAAATAATTACTGATGAATCCTAGCTATGACATAGGAGACTATGTCATGCAAGCATGAAATCCTTAAGAAAATAAACCAAAAAACCTAGTTAGAGGCATACCTAAATTAAAAGTCTCTAAGGACCACCTTTGTGATGTCTGTCAAATAAGAAAACAAATAAAAACTTCCTTTCACTCCATTAAAGACATCACCACCTATAGACCTTTAGAAATCCTTCACATGAATTTATTTGGACTGGTTAGCACTACTAGCTTAGGTGGGAAAACATATTAATATGTGATTATTGATGATTACTCGAGATTTACATGGATTATATTTTTATCACATAAAATTGAATCATTCAAGGAATTTAAGATATTCTCTACATTGATTCAAAAAAAAAAAAAAAAAGGTTGTGAGATCCTAACTATCTATAGTGATCATGGTGGAGAATTTGAAAATGGAAAGTTTGAATCATTCTATAAGGAGCTAGGTATATAACATAATTGTTTTAGCTCCTAGAACCGCTCAATAGAATGAGGTTACTAAAATGAAAAATAGAACCTTAGTAAAAGCTGCTAGAGCCATGGTAGCTTAGTAATCACTTCCAAAGTATTTTTGGGCAGAAGTAGTGAATAATGTTTATTATGTTTTCAATAGGGTTAATATCAGATCCAAACTCAATAAGACACCTTATGAGTTACTTAAAGGAAGGACACTCAATCTCTTTCACCTTCAAGTCTTTTGAGGTAAGGTTTTCATTCTAAAGAATGAAAAATCTCCATTAGAAAAATTTAATCCTAAATCTGATGATGGAGTTTTCCTAGGATATTTAACTGTAGGCAAATCCAATGGAGTTTTAAATAAGATCACATTAGTGGAAATGGAGGCCACACATGTATTATTTGATGAATCTTATAAATCTATTGAGTCTAAGTTAGAAGAAGAAGAAGTAGAAGAAGAAATGGTTGAGGTCACCTAAGGCGTATAATCTATTGACTTAGAAAATAGTGTGGAGCCTCAGAACTCATTACTTAGAGATTGAAGATAATCATCTAGTCATCCTAAGGAGCACATCATAAGAGATCCATCAGTTGGAGTAAGAACTAGGCATAGAATTATAAAGGAGGTTAGCCACTATGCTATTATCTCTATGGTATAACCCTAAAATATAGATCAAGCTTTATCTGGAGAATTATGGATCCTATCTATACAAGAAGAGTGAAATCAATTTTTTCAGAATGATGTTTGGGAGTTGGTTTGTTGACCTAAAGATCAGAGCGTTGTAGGAACTAAATGGGTTTTCAAGAATAAAAGGAATGACTCTAGGATAGTGGTTAGAAATAAGGCTAGATTATTAGCTAAGGGGTACAATCAGGTTGAAGAAATTTATTTTAAAGAGTCATTTTCCCCCATAGTTATATTAAAAGCCATTAGAGTGCTATTAGTCTTTACTTACTTTAGAGGATTCAAGTTGTATCAGATGGATGTTAAAAGTGAGTTCCTAAATGGGGGGATTAAAGAAGATGTATATGTTAAACAACCCCAATATTTTAAGAATTCTAAATTTCCTAATCTTGTATTCAAATTTAAGATGGAATTATATGGATTGAAGCAAGCACCTAAAGCTTGATATGAAAGGCTGAGCACATTGCTCCTAGATAGAGATTTTATCAAGAGGAGTGTAGACACCACCCTATTCCTAAAGAAAGAATGAGAAGATATACTCATTTTTCAAATTTATATTGATGATATACTATTTAAATCAACAAATAATAATCTCTATAATAAATTTTCAAAAATAATGAGTGAGGAGTTTGAGATGAGAATAATGGGAGAGCTTTCCTATTTCCTTAGATTTTGTGTAATAAAATGTATGATGGAACCTTCCTTAACCAATCAAAATATATCAAAGATATCCTTAAAAAATATGAGATAGATAATACTAAGGCAATCAATACTCTAATGAGCTCCACCATTCAATTAGGTAAGGATCTAAATAGAAAATCAATTGACTAGAAGAAATACAGAGGGATGATAATTGGATCACTTGTAATTTGACTTCTACTATACCTGATATTATGGTTAGTGTATATCTATGCTAGATTCTAGGCTGATCCCAAAAAATTTCATATAAGTATTATTAAAAGAATTCTTAGATACCTTTTAGGAGCCTAAAACCTAGGAATCTGGTATCTTAGACATAGTTCATCCTTTTAGATCATATGATATTCTAATTTATACTTTATATGATATATAATTGATAAGAAAGGTACTTCTAGAATATGTCAATTCATAGGATAATCTTTAGTCTTTTAGTCCAGTAAAAATACAACTCTATTGCCTTATCTACCGCTAAAGCATAATATATAGCTGTAAGATGCTGTGTCACTCAAGTTTGATGGCTTAAACAATAAATCCTTATCCTTGGACTTCTTGTCAACACTATTGCAATAATATTTGATAACACTAGTGTCATCTATATTTCAAAAAAATAAAATCCAGCACTTGTTGACTAAACATATAGAAATTAGATACCATTTCATTAGAGATGATATAAGATATGACAAATATAGAGATACATCATATAACTACTTAAAAAAATCAACTAGCAGATATATTTACAAAACCCCTTGACTTTGAAACCTTTAGAACCTTGAGGACTAGACTATGTATTATGGACATTCATAATTGAATCAGGATAAATTAAAAATTAAACACTAAAATGTTTTTATGTTGTTTTCGGGCATTCATTTTATTATTATTTATGTTTTCTTATTTATGTTTGTGATCTATTTTTGTGTTAATTTTTCCTTTTCTTTTTCATTTCATGTTTATTTTATTTTTGATGTTGTGCTTAGTCATTTCTCCTTTTTGGTGATGTCAAAAAGGGGGAGCAGATTATTGGTTGTAGCTTATAATTCATGCTTTTGTATAATTAGTTCATTATTTTGTTTTTTATTTCTTGCTCAAGTTTTTTATGTTTTTTTATTTTTTCATTATTAAAACAAAATTCTCCCTATTTTCAAAAACTTAACTAGTAAGAGGGAGCTCAGGATATAGAAATAATAAATTTGAATCAATTCTAATAATATATGTCATCATTAGAAAGGGAGAGATTTTTGCAAATATGGACCCAGATCCTATGATTTAGATAATAACAAATATTATTGAATTCTTTACTATGATATTTCTTATTATTGTTATTATTGCATATTATTTCTTGTGCACTAATATTTAAGGTCCACCATATAGTGTGTAAATTGATTAGCTCAAAATTGGGTAGAATATTGTTAAGTATCTTGAAGTGTCTATATTTACTATTTTTTTTTTCTATATTTCTTGAGTCAAGTCAAGTATTTAGTAGGTGATAAATTTGGTGATTATGCACACACACACTCAGAGGAGTGAAATAGACAGAAAATTAGAAGTAAAATTTCTTAAACTAATCATACTATACGATGTATATCATACTGGAAGATCAATTTTTTAGATAATAATTAAAATGACTAATTGTATAATTAAAGCTATTTGAACTAATCATACTAGACGATCTAGATCATACATGATGATATGTTGGAATCAATATATCTACCGCCAGTCATAATTTGACAGTATTTTAAATTTATACTATTCTTACCATACAATAGACATCATATTGTAAGGTATAGTCAAATCTTGCCTCAAAATAATCCTATAATTAGTTAATAATTTTGGATTTATTGATCTAATCAAATCATACAGGATGATTGGACCAATCATATTGTACAACCCAGTCTTTACATGGGATGATATTTATTCATTAAAAATCATATGAGATGATAATCCAAGTCATTTGCACTAATCATACTAGACGATGATTCATATCATAATGGGCGATGTGTTCAATTACTTGAAATGATCGTACAGTGCTTTACTCTTTGTATAATATTGCTTACTTTTTTATTACTAAAAAATCAAAAAATATAATTTTATATTTTAAAAGAAATCAGTTAGTTTTTTAAAACTACCAATTCACTCCCCCCCCCCCCCCCCCCCCCCCCCCTCTTGGTGTACCTACCGATAATTCACTTAGGCTTAACATCCTACATCAAACTTTCAATTTTAATTAGAGTTTTTCTCACTAATAGTGTTTTAGAAAACCTTTATAAAATTAATTCGTGAAAATTTTTTGAAATAGAAATACCACGGAAATTTTTTTGAAAATTTGCATGTCTACTTTCTTGCAATCTATTGATTTTTGCATATTGTTTTTAGTAAAAGAAGGTTATTTTGCACCCTCTCATTTTATTAATGGCATCAAAACTGAGGTACCATTTAATAAATGGAGTAATAAGGAATGAGACCTAGCTCAATAAAATGCAAAACATTTAAATTACTTTTTATATGCTCTTAAGTCTAAAAATTACATGAGAGTAGATACCTACATGTACCAATGGTAGTGACATTTGGGATAAACTGTGTATTACATATGAAGCAACTAGTGAGGTCAAACAATTGAGGTTGAATATTCTATTGTACGATAATGAACTCTTTCACCTGAAATTTAATACAACCATCTCAGACATGTACACTAAGTTTACTCAAATCGTGTCATCTTTACATGCTTTAGGTAGAGAGTTTAAACATTTTGAGAAAGTGAACAAAATTCTTTGATGTTTATCTAGTAATTATGATGCTAAGGTTACTGTCATTTTTGAATCAACAGATCTTAATATTTATTTCATAGATAACTTGCTAGGTTCACAAATTGCTTATGAGTAAGTTGTGGGTAAAAGATTGTAGGAAGTAGGAGATAAGAGAAAGTACAAAGTGGTGGCATTGAAAGTAAATGAGTAAAAAAGTGGCAGCTCTATATTTGAGGAAGATGATAACATGGCACTGATGACATGTCAATTCAAATACATTCTAAGAAGAAAATAAAAGCATAATTCGTAGTGAAAACAAAGGTAAAACAAACAAAACATTCAAAACATCATACGATACCATTTATTTTGAATACAGAAAGCTAGCTAACTTGAGGATAGACTGCCCTAACCTAAAAACTCACCAATTAAAGAGAAGAGTGAAGAGAAGGAAAAAGTTAAAAAAGGGGAAGCAACAGACATATAAGGTGTTTTGGGTTGACTCTGCTTCGAAATCATCTGAATATAAACTGGAGGAGGAGGTAAGAAATCTATATCTTATGGCTAATGATAATCTTGATTAGCTAGATCAAGATTAAGTATATTAGCTATCTTATGATGAACTATTTATTATATCTAAAAAGAATTCATGATTCATATAGAAAGCTCAAAAAGATCTATGCTAGTTTAAACGCTAATTTACTACTTCAAAAAAAGAGCATAATTGTCTGATAGCTGAATATTCTAATTTAGATAGTAATCAAATGAAACCTTGAAGTCAAAGAATCTTGAGATGTATCAAACAAGAAACATATTGATCTAACTAATACATATGAAACCTTGAAGTCAAAGAATCTTGAGATAAAAAATTCATATAAATAATTAAAGACACGTGCATCTAAATTATATAGTAATGAGCATGCATTAAAATTAGAAGTTGCATGTCTTGAAAATGCGAATCAATTTTTAAAAGCAAAAATTCATGCACAACAACAAATTAGAACACCACCTACTTTGACATAGTGGTATAACCTCACATAACTACATGCATCATATACCCCCAGGAAGAGGCACCACAACCCACATAGATTAGTGAAATCTTTTCCAGGTTTTATATGTCGTTCTTGTGGCATGCTAGGTCATATAACCTGTATTTGCATAGTACACCATATGTCTCATCTAGTGTGGAGACCCAAATCATTTGCACCATAAAATATCATGCATTTAAGTCATTCATTTTTTAAATTTCCTATTATTATTTCTTCTAGTATAGATAGTTGCTCTTCTATCATTCTTTAAATAAGGAGTAAATCATAAAAAAGAATACTACTCTTAATAAACTATAAGAATAAGATAGACATAAAAAAGAATAATTTCCTATATTACTCTTAAATAAAGAGTAAATCATAAAAAAGAATACTATTTCTTCTAGTTTCCTTGATTGTCTGAGAGAATCATTATATTGGTGCTTGTTTCACACTCCCCCTCAACCTAGAGAACATATATTTTTCATTCTTAGCTTGCAAGTTGTTTAATGAAACCTTAAACTAAATAGGGGTGATATCTAATTTTTCTTTGATGAAGTGTCAGTTAATCACATTATATTTTTGCTGTAACGTTGGATATAACTATGAAAAATTTTGATTATAAATTTATTGAAATCACAAAGTATCATTAATCCCTCATATGTTTTTATGAGATCATGGAGTTTAATTTTAAGCAATAGGATTTTAGATATTCCATGGGACATAACTGAGAAGTTAGCTTTAACACTTCTCTTTCCATCACCATCTTCCTCTTACTTCAACATATAATGAGATTACATTCAATAAAAGTGAAGTTATAGGTTGTTGACTTTTTATCCTTGATTGATCTGGCATAGTCGACAAATATATGAATTTCTAAACTAAGTTCTTTTATTTTTCTTGGACAAGGTTCCTCTCCCTAATATGAACTTTAGATATACATTTTATGTATATAATGTAAGTGTTTATATTTTGGATAATGGGTACAATTATTTGCTACTTTAATATTATAGGAAATATCCAGCCTTGTGTGGGATGAGCAAATCAATCCCTTAACCAATGCTTAGCTCCTTTTTTATTTCACAACGCTATCATTCCACTTTTCACCCATCATATAATTTTGTTTAGAAAGCAATCCATATTGCAAATCTATTTTCATGGCTTATGTTTTGATGATTGACAAACACTATTTCTCTTGGACTGCTTGTTGCTTCTAACATTTCAGGAATCGAAGATCGGACGAACAAGACGAAGCCAATTCAGGATTGCGTAGGTTTAGGGTTAAGTCAGTCTGTACTTTTGTTTTTCACTTCTTGAGTCAAATTGTAATGGTCAAAGAGACTGATGCTAAGTAACCCTTCACACACACTTGACAGACGTAGAATTTCTATTTTTACTCATATCGACAAGGACAATTTTTTCTATCAGCCTGGACGATCAGGCTTAAAACAGAAAGTCTAAATAAGGATTATTAATTAAGGCAGTCATCATTAACATATCGGCCTGGATGATACGTGTATCGGCCAGGACGATATTCTCAAAACAGAAAGAAGTTGCCTCCATAGACAATTAAGGTATACTGTAATTTTAAATTATCGGTCAGGACGATCCTTTATCGGCCTGGACAATATTCACAAATTATGCCTTAATTGATCAGGAAATCAAGGGAGTAATTAATGATGATTGATACGATCATTTCGTCCTGGACGATCGCAGGATCGGCCAGGACGATCCAGTCAAAAACCTTAAGTTACTTAAGGACGATAAATATCGGCCAGCTCGTATCCAGGGCTATTCTCAGGATGATTTTCCTCTGATTTGAACTGATCGGCCAGGACGATGGTGAGATCGGCCTGGACGATCAAGCCAAATTTCAATCATCCAGGAGTGTATCCAAGGCGATGCTCTGGCCGATCTTCTGAGTTTTTTACTGATCGGCCAGGATGATGTCCATATCGACCTGGACGATAAAGTCGACAACTTGCAATTAATGAGTTCCTTTGAAGCACTTCTATTTAAGAGCTCATGTTCAACGTTTTGAAAAAATTTTGGCTGCTGCCTTGACCTGAGAAGACCTTGAGGAGAGAAAGAGAGAGAGGGAGAGAGAGAGGATCTTGTGAGGGGGAGCTTGTGAGGGGATTCACAAGGGTTACTTCAAGGATCGCTCTGCTTGTTCTTCGTCTAGAGGTTCTCATCCATGGAAGGGTCGGTAGAGGTAAGAAGTTAGCTTTTGGTTGTGGTTCTCTGCCAGCTTCAGGAGAAAGCAAAAGGAGGTAGGTTCTCTGCCTTGCCAGGGTGGCAAAAAGGAGGTTCTTGTGAGGGCTTCTCCGCCTAGCTGTGGGGGCTAAAGGAGAGTCACGTTTTGTAGTGTAATACTTGGATGGTGCCTCCAAGGACTGAACGTAGGTCGAGTTGACCAAACCACTATAAATTTCTGTGTTCTTATTTTTTGCTTCCGCACTTTTAATTTTGCATTTATTTTTGTGGTGTGATTTTGGTTTATGCAATTTTTATTCTTTGTGAAAAGAATATTTAAAATACCAATTCACCCCCCCCCCCTCTTGGTTAGCTTGGGCTAGTTCTATAGGGCTTAACATCCCTAACGAACTTTCAAGTGGTATCAGAGCGGGATTTGAAAACTTTTTGAACTTGATCCATGGCTAACCTTGGGAATCGTAACACTACGGAAGGGTATTCTGTTACCCGACCTCCCCTGTTCAATAACATACCTTTTGACTTTTGGAAAACCCGCATGTCAACATTTTTACAATCTACTGATTATCGCATATGGATACTTATTCAAGAAGGTTATTCTCTACCTTCTCGTGAAATTAATGGTGTTAAAACTGAAGTTGCTTTTACTGAATGGAATTTTGATGAATGAGATTTAGCTCAATTAAATGCAAAATATTTGAACTATTTTTTCTGTGCTTTAAAATCTGAGGATTACATGCGTGTCTCAACTTGCAAAACTGGTAAAGAGATTTGGGATAAATTGTGTATCACCTATGAAGGTACTAATAAGGTTAAACAATCCCATTTAAAAATTCTCATGTATGACTACGAACTTTTTCGTATGAAACCTCATGAATCGATTTCTGACATGTACACTAGGTTTACTCAGATACTTACTTCACTGCATGCACTAGGAAAAGAACTTTCAAACTATGAAAAAGTTAATAAGATTTTGAGATGCTTGCCTTCATCTTATGATGCTAAAATCACTGCAATCACTGAATCTAAGGATTTGAACACCTATTCTATTGATAACTTACTTGGCTCACTCATTGCTTACGAGCAAGGGGTGAATCAAAGAAATCTTGATGCAGGTGAGAAGAAAAAGGAGAAAATAATTGCACTGAAGGTGCACAAATTAGATTCTGAATCTTCCGGATCTGAAAGCGATGAAGTTGCCTTCATCACAAGGCAATTCAAAAGCTTTCTAAGGAAGAAACAAAAGCATCATCAAAGTTGGAGAAAAGGTAAGGAACATAAGCATATTAAAGGATATTCTGATGTTGTTTGTTTTGAATGCAAGAAGCCTGGACATGTGAGAACTGATTGCCCTACACTTAAAGATCACTCAAGCAAAGGAAAGGGTGAGGTGAAACCTAAGCCAAGGAAGGACAAGATGAGAGTACAAAAAGCATTTTGGGCAGATTCGGCATCGGATTCATCAGAGACAAAACCAGAAGATGAGACATCAAAATTGTGCTTGATGGTAGACAACAATCCTGATCAAGAAGAGGTATGTGAACTTTCCTACGATCAACTTCTTGAAGTTTCAGAAAAAAATTCATGCATCATATAGGAAATTAAAGAAAACACATGCTAGCTTGAAATTAGATTTTTTAAATCTACAAAAAGAGCATGAAATTTTGATTAAAGACCATCAAAAAATTGATTCAAATCATATGACTTTACTTGATGAATTTGATGAGTTAAATAAAAATTATTATGAGTTAGTTGAAAAGCTTGATGCATTAAAAGTCGTACACACATCACTTGAATCTGATTTTAGAAAGTCTAAAGAGAGAGAAAAATTTGAGAATTGAAAATGAAGTTTTGAGAAGCACTAATTTGAAGATTCAAAAAGATTTAGAAGCATGTAAGAAAACTAAGATGACATCTACTTTTGATCAATTGCCAAAACCTAGGAAGAGGCATTATAACTCAAACCACTTAAGAAATCTATTTCCTGGAGTTAGACGTTTTTCATGTGGCATGCTAGGACACATCTCACACACTTGCACGATTCACCATAGTACACATTGTGTGTGGAGACCTAAGGTGCATGATCCACAGCATACCACACATGCATTGCATTCTTCTCTTCATAAGAAGGAACCCAAACCTGCTTGGGTTCCTAAATCTAACACTTGGTAATTTTGCAGGAGGGCTCTCACAAAAGACCTCGTGAGAGTATGTGGTACCTGGACAGTGGATGCTCTCGACATATGACTGGTGATGCCAGCCAGTTTGTTGTACTAGAGTCCAGGACTGGAGGCAAGGTTACTCTTGGAGACAACACTACCAATAAGGTGGTAGGAGCAGGTATAATCGGTAATTCCAAGAACCTTATGATTGAAAATGTTTTGCTTGTAGATGGATTGAAGCACAACTTGCTCAGCATCAGTCAATTCTATGACAAAGGCTTCATCGTGCAATTCTTTGCAAACTCATGCATTGTAAGTTTAAGAAACAACACTATTTTGCAGGGAAAGAGGATCAACAATGTCTACATGCTTGATTTAAATAACATTGAATGTGCTGCTTCTTTTTACTTAAAAACTGTGATTGATGATTCTTGATTATGGCACAGGACATGCAAGTATGAAAACCTTAGGAAAGTAACCCAAAAGGACCTAGTTAGAGGTGTCCCCAAACTTAAGTTTTCAAAAGATCACCTTTGTGATGCCTGTCAACTAGGAAAGCAAGTCCACTCCACTTTTTATCCCATTAAGGACATTAGCACCTTTAGACCCCTAGAAGTCCTTCACATGGATTTGTTTGGACCCATTAGCACTGCCAGCCTGGGAGGGAAAGTCTATGGTTTTGTGATTGTTGATGACTACTCAAGGTTCACTTGGACTAGATTTCTTTCACATAAAAATGAGTCTTTTGAGGAGTTTAAAATTTTTTCTACTTGGATTCAGAAAAAGCTAGGTTGTGAGATTTTGACCATCCATAGTGATCATGGGGGAGAGTTTGAAAATGAAAGATTTAGAATTTTTTGTGAGGACAAGGAGATTAGTTATAATTTTTCAGCCCTTAGGACCCCTCAGCAGAACGGGATAGCTGAAAGGAAGAACCGGACCTTGGTGAAAGCCGCTAGAGCCATGCTTGCTGAGTATTCACTTCCAAAATATTTTTGGGCTGAAGCGGTTAACACAGCTTGTTATGTGTTGAATAGGGTGAATGTTAGAGCCAAATTAGAGAAGACACCCTATGAGATCCTTAAGGGTAGGACACCCAATCTTTCCCACCTTCATGTCTTTGGTTGTAAGGTTTTCATTCACAATAATAGGAAGTCTCACTTGGAAAAATTTTATCATAAATCTGATGAAGGAGTATTTTTGGGATATTCTAGTGTTGGGAAGTCTTTAGGGTGTTTAACAAAAGAACTTTGATGGTGGAAGAGACAGTCCATATTTGATGAGTCTGATCCTAAGAAACATGGAGTAGAAGATGATGATGTTGGAGAGATTACAAGTGGAGTAGAAAATTTGGGGAAGGGGAGTGAGCACCTAAGTAATGAAGGAGTAGAAGAAGTCACCCAAGAAGTAGATATTTTTGATGAAAGGGGAGAACCTTCACACACTTTTCCTAGAGATTGGAGATACTCTATAAGTCACCCCAAGGATTCGATCTTAGGAGACCCTTCTAGTGGAGTTAAGACTAGACATGGACTTAGGAAGGAGGTGAACCACTCTGCCTTTATCTCTATGACTGAACCCACCACCATTAACCAAGCCCTTTCTGATGAGTTTTGAATTTTAACAATGCAAGAAGAATTGAATCAATTTGTTAGGAATGATGTTTGGGAACTTGTGGAAAGACCTAAGGGACAAAGTGTAGTTGGGACAAAGTGGATCTTTAAGAACAAGGTGAATGATTCAGGAGTGGTGGTAAGGAATAAAGCAAGATTAGTGGCTAAGGGGTACAATCAAATAGAAGGGATAGACTTTGAGGAGACTTTTGCCCCTGTAGCTAGATTAGAAGCCATTAGAGTGCTATTAGCCTTTACCTGTTATAAAAGATTTAAGCTTTTTCAAATGGATGTCAAGAGTGCCTTTTTAAATGGGGAAATAAAAGAAGATGTTTTTGTAGAACAACCTCAAGGTTTTGAGAGTTCCCAATTTCCAAATCATGTGTTTAAATTAAAAAAGGCTTTGTATGATTTAAAGCAGGCACCTAGAGCTTGGTATGAGAGGCTTAGCACATTCTTACTAGAGAGGGAGTTTTTCAAGGGGAGCGTAGACACCACCATTTTTCTTAGAAGAGTTGGAGATGATTTACTCATTGTTCAGATTTATGTTGATGATATACTCTTTGGATCTTCTATTAAAAAATTGTGTGATGATTTTTCTAAAAAAATGAGTAGAGAGTTTGAGATGAGTTTGATGGGAGAGTTGTCCTACTTTTTGGGGTTTAGCATAAAACAATTGGAGGATGGAACTTTTCTAAATCAAACAAAATACATAAAGGACATTTTGAAGAAATATGAGATCGACAAAGCCAAACCAATTAACACTCCCATTACTCTAGTGCTCCATTGGATAAGGATCCAAGTGGTAAGTCTTTTGATCATAAGAAGTATAGAGGCATGATTGGATCTTTACTTTACTTGACTGCGAGCCGACCTGATATCATGTTTAGTGTTTTCCTTTGTGCTAGATTTCAAGCTGACCCTAAGGAATCCCACATGATTGCTGTTAAGAGAATTTTTAGATACCTTTTGGGGACACAAGCCTTAGGGATTTGGTACCCTAGACACAGCACTTCTTTTGAGATTATTGGTTTTTCTGACTCTGATTTTGCAGGATGCAAGGTGGATAGAAAAAGCACTTCTGGAACTTGTCAATTCATTGGACAATCTTTGGTCTCTTGGTCTAGTAGGAAGCAAAACTCTGTTGCACTTTCCACTGCTGAAGCTGAATACATTGCTCTTGGAAGTTGTGTGGCCCAAGTCCTTTGGTTGAAACAACAGGTATTGGATTTAAGATTACATGTAAGCACCATCTCAATCTTTTGTGACAACACTAGTGTCATATGCATCTCTAAGAATCCTATCCAACATTCAAGGACTAAACACATTGACATTAGGCATCACTTTAGTAGAGATCATGTGACTAAGGGAGACATTGAGTTACACCATGTGACAACTAAAAACCAACTGGCAGACATCTTTACTAAACCACTGGCTTTCGACACTTTCAGTTCTTGAAGGACCAGATTGGGTGTGATTGACATAAATGCATGAAACTTTTAGCTATTTTCTTTTACTTTTTGTTATCTTTTTGTTTTTTTTTTTTTTTTTTTTTTACTTTTTAGTGTTTTATTTTTCTTTTGTCTCTTTTTACTTAATTTTCAAAATCATCGCTGATATGGTATTATATTCCTTGTTCTTGTTTTTTGAAAATTTGTATTCAATGTGTTTTCATCTACTTAATCTCTTAGATGATATGAATATTTTGTGATTGTGTCTCTTTCTCTAACCTATTTTAGTGGCATAGTTTTCTTTTCTAATCAAAAGTCTATCTCAAATTAAAGATTGTTTATGAAATTGAGATCTTTTCTTAAGCTTGCTTAAGCAAATCTATCTTGTATTTATAATGATTAAAGTATTTTTTGTCACATCAAGATCCCTCGTTACTCTTGTTTTTGATTATTAATTCTGCTTGTGGTAATTCTTCCTTATGTTAGAGAGAGAGATCCTATTCTCTAATATCTGAGAAGATATATTTACAACTAAGATTTTTTAAAGGATTATAAAAGAGAATCTAGCTTGAAAAAAAAAACAAAATTTGGCCAATGATGCCAACAAAAGAAGCGCAAAGACGCCAAAAATTGAAAATTCTATAAAAAGATGCGCAAAGTGCCACTAAATTGACAGGAGGCATAAAATGAGCCCACTCAAAAGCAAGCTATTTTCCCTTTTAAAATCTTTTTGAACTTAGAAGTTTTGGTTCTCAAAGGCTTGATTTTGATTATCTTGCGATCGTGACAAATTTACCTTACTTCGTTATTTTATAAAGATTTTTTTTCTTAAGACAAGTGATGGGTGGATTCTTTTTCTCATATCCAATTAATTATTTGAGTTAGGTCATTGATTTCAAAAGACGATTCTACCCTAAGAAAATGTTTGAGCTAAGGGTAAACCATGAGCTGATATTCTACTATTCTATGGATTAATGAGATTGGTAACTCATTAACTCACAAGTTTTTTAAATCAATAACATGGAATACTATATCATTTTCATGCCTTGGTTAAAAAAAATTCATTTTCTATTTGTCTTTTGTTCTCTCCTTTTTTATATGTCAAAAGGGGGAGATGTTTATAAGGTTCATTTTTTATCGATCCTGAACTTTTACTACTAATTGTTTTCGTAGTCTTTTGCCATCATCAAAAAAGGGGAGATTGTTGAAAATCTATTTTTATGTCTTATGTTTTGATGATTGACAAATACTATTTCTCTTGGACTGGTTGTTGCTTCTAACATTTCAGGAATCGAAGATTGGACGAACAAGATGAAGCCAATTCAGGATTACGTAGGTTAGGGTTGAGTCAGTCTGTACTTTTGTTTTTCACTTCTTGAGTCTACTTGTAATGGTCAAAGAGACTGATGCTAAGTAACCCTTCACACACACACTTGAGAGACTTAGAATTTCTATTTTTACTCATATCAGTTAGGACGATTTTTTCTATCAGCCTGGACGATCAGGCTTAAAACAAAAAGTCTAAATAAGGATTCTTAATTAAGGCAGCCGTCATTAACATATCGGCCTGGACGATAAGTGTATCGGCCAGGACGATATTCTCAAAATAGAAAGAAGTTGCCGCTATAGACAATTAAGGTATACTGTATTTTTAAATTATCGGACAGGACGATCCTTTATCGGCCTGGACGATATTCACAAATTATGCCTTAATTGATCAGGAAATCAAGGGAGTAATTAAGGATGATTGATATGATCATATCGTCTTGGACGATCGTAGGATCGTCCAAGACGATCCAGTCAAAAACCTTAAGTTACTTCAGGACGATAAATATCGGCCAGCTCGTATCCAAGGCTATTCTCAGGACGATTTTCCTCTGATTTGAACTGATCAGTCAGGACGATCATGAGATCGGCCTGGACGATCAAGCCAAATTTCAATCGTCCAAGAGTGTATCCAGGGCGATGCTCTGGCCGATCTTCTAAGTTTTGTACTGATCGGCCAGGATGATGTCCATGTCGGCCTGGACGATAAAAGTCGGCAACTTGCAATTAATGAGCTCCTTTGAAGCTCTTCTATTTAAGAGCTCATGTTCAACGTTTTGAAAAACCTTTGGCTGCTACCTTGACCTAAGAAGACCTTGAGGAGAGAAATAGAGAGAGGGAGAGAGAGGATCTTGTGAGGGGATTCACAAGGGTTGCTTTAAGGATCGCTCTGCTTGTTCTTCGTCTAGAGTTTCTTGTCCGTGGAAGGGTCGGTAGAGGTAAGGAGTTAGCTTTTGGTTGTGGTTCTCTGCCAGCTTCAGGAGGAAGCAAAAGGAGGTAGGTTCTCTGCCTTGCCGGGGTGGTAAAAAGGAGGTTCTTGTGAGGGCTTCTCCGCCTAGCCGTGGGGGCTAAAGGAGAGTCATGTTTTGTAGTGCAATACTTGGAGGGTGCCTCCAAGGAGTGGACGTAGGTTGAGTTGACCGAACCACTATAAATTTCTATGCTCTTATTTTTTTCTTCCGCACTTTTAATTCCGCATTTATTTTTGTGGTGTGATTTTGGTTTATGCAATTTTATTCTTTGTGAAAAGAAATTTTAAAATACCAATTCACCCCCCCCCCCCTCTTGGTTAGCTTGGGCCAGTTCTATAGGGCTTAACATCCCTAACGAACTTTCAATCCATTGGTCATGAGTAGAGAAACTATACTAAGGGAGAAAAAGAATATAAGAAGAAGAATCTTATCAAATTTCATTCATAATTTGATTTCTTAATTATAGCAATAAAACCTTAATATATAAAATAGGAGTATTGGATAATTCAAACTTCATTTAAATTCAAAATGAGAAAATTCTTGAATATCTTATCATCCTAAAAATCATTTCTAATAATCTTATTGCAAGTCTTGTACTACATCAACAACCACATGTTGTAATTTCTATCATGAAGATTTGTAGTATTATATTTTAATGTTAGTCAAATCTATCTCCTCTTGTAAAGTACATTTTTTGAATCGTAACTTTACAGGTCAATGTTTCAGTATCACTCACAAATAATGGCTGTGTTGATGTTGGCTTTCATTGTTTAGCTATTGAAGGTGACGGGCTTGGGATTCACGAATAAAATGATGGTTCTTCTCCTTCTATTGTCATGGCTACTTAATTCAAAGATAATAAAATTTAGTTTATGCCAACTCTCTATATTTTTAAGATGTATCATTGACAATTATTTTTTATTTTAGGTGAACCGACATTTTTCTATGCTGGAGACTAATTAGAAATTTCTCGTATGGATGCTGGGTATTCAAATAGAATGGTTCATTTTTCAACATGTGTTTTATCGGTGAACAAATTTTTGTCAGAAATTTGCTGGAAATACTGATTTTTGATGGAGTTTTTGGCATTTCTTGATGGAAATGGCTACCGAAAAATGATAATTTTTCTATTGTGTCTCTTTTGTATCTCTTTGTTCTCAAATGAGGGTTTTGCAAGCGAGAGAAGAATGAAAAAAAAAACTTAGAAAGGCTAAGGGGAGTGTTTTGAGCTCAAGAGAAGAGAGTTGAAGAGTTTCTAATGATGAGATATGATTGAATGAGCCACTTGTACCTTTCACCTAACCTAAGCTTTGAAGCCAAAACCAAGAGCTAGGATTTATTTGGTGATCTCCTTGGATGCTGGCCACATGGCTGGAGTTATTGGGGAGCAATCCTTTTGGGGCAAGGTGAAGGGTAATGCAAGGACCATGTTGTGGAAACAGGGTTTTTGTGTCTTTTTGCATATGGAACTAAGTTTGAGCTAATGATTGCTTGGGGTAAGTGAAAAGTAACTTCTAAAAGCTAGTTGAGACGTTTGAACCAGCTTATTTGGGTTGGGTTAGCCTTGGGACATTAGATTTAGGCTTTTGGAGGGATTTGGCTAGTCCATTTAGTTGACCCAAGTTAACCTATAAGTTAGACTTGTTGGGATATATGTATAAGGTCATGTAACACCTATTATAGCCATCGGTTAAATTTAATTCCATAAGAATTGGATTTTGGGTCAAGAATACCACTTTGGGTCCACTTGGGTCAACAAATTTGGCTAAACCAAGTAGGCCTATGGGCTGAATTATTTTTTAGACTTATGTTGATCTAATGAAGTATCCCCATCAGTTTGGTTCATTGGCTTGGTCAAAATAACATATTTTGATTATTTTAGGGTTTTAGGTAGTTTTGGTCAACCTAGGTTGACTTGTTTAAGCTAAGTTGACTTGGCTAACAAAGTTTGACCAAGGGTCAAATTTGGGTCCAACTCATTCCAAATGATATTTTGGACTTATTGGAGGTGATTACATGATTTGGTGGAGTCTCCATGCATGCAATTTAGTTTAAAAGAGTAAAAGGGTTATTTAGTCAACCTAGGTTGACTTATTGGAGGTGATTACATGATTTAGTCAACCTAGGTTGAACTATTTAGTCAACCATGGTTGACCATAGATCGGGGTTAGTTCATTGCATTCCATTTTTGCATATGGAAATGTGTGAAGGAGGATTTA